>JAZHYW010061511.1:0-12407 GCA_037355805.1 Ixodes ricinus
TTTCATTTCATTTCATTTATTGTTCCCTTAAAGCGCCCGTAGGGCTTTACATAAGGGGGGCTTTGACAACAAACAAAAACAAAGAAAGGAAAAAAACACAGGGTTAAAGGTTGCTAAACATCGAGAAAAGTAGCAAGTGCAGCTCTGAATCCAGATGAGTCTTGAATTGTAACAATATGTTCTGGTAGAGAGTTCCATTCTGAAAGTGATAACTGCAGTGGAGAGAATTTAAAAAGGTTTGTCCTTGGTGTTACCAGATGAACTTTCTGAGAATGGTCTGTACGAGGAGAAATGTGATGAGCCGCAGGACAGTACAATTCTCTCTTTGAAGGGGCTTGATAATACAAAGCGTGTAATGAAACTAGTCTTGTCAGTTTCCTTCTTTCCGCGAGCAGTGGAAGGCCGAGTTCTTTTTTTAGCGTAGTAATACTAGTGTGTGTGTAGTTTTTAAGAATGAACCGAGTTGCCCTGTTTTGGATCGACTCTAATTTCTGTATTAGGTAAGCCTGGTGGGGGTTCCATGTTGTAGATGCATATTCGAGCTGCGGGCGAACAAGGGCAGTGTAAGCTACGAGTTTTGTCTCCCGGTTAGCCATATGTAGTGTTCGTCTCAAAAAACCGAGGCTTTGGTTTGCCTTTACAACGACGTGATTAATATGAGCTTCCCATGATAAGTTTGACGTGAAATGAACCCCAAGATATTTGTATGTGTGTACATGTTCAATGGGCGTATTAAAAAGAGAGTAGCTAAACACTGTGGCACTTCGCTTAGTGTTGAAGTTTAAGAATTTTGTTTTTAGGATGTTGATTTGCATTTGCCACTTTTTACACCATGTTTCTAGCGTAATCAAGTCATTCTGAAGTTGAATGCAATCACTAATGCAAGATATCTTCCTATACACCACACAATCATCAGCGTACAAACGGATGGTTGAAAGAATACTATCGGGTAAATCATTCACGTACAAAAGAAAGAGCAGTGGACCCAGCACGGTCCCCTGCGGCACTCCCGATTTTACTTTCTGATGTGATGAAGATTTGTAATCATAACAAACACTTTGCGAGCGATTGAAAAGAAAATTCGATATCCAGTCTATCACGAATGGCTCCACTTGGAAAGCACGTAATTTTTGAACCAGTCGATGATGCGGCACCTTGTCGAATGCTTTTTTGAAGTCAATAAAAATTGCATGCGTCTCAGTTTTAAAATGCAGGTTACTGTGTATATCAGTTATAAATTCAAAAAGTTGGGTTTCGCAAGAGTGAGACCGACGGAAGCCGTGCTGGTTTACAAAAAGAAGGTTGTTTGCTGACAGGTGATCCATGATATTCGAAAATAAAACATGTTCTATTAATTTACTCGGAACACTCGTCAGAGAGATGGGTCGATAGTTCGTGAATTCATTCTTTTGACCATTTTTAAAGACAGGGGTAACTTTTGCCAGTTTCCAATCAGCAGGTATTTGGCCACTAGTTAGGGATTGCTCAAAGATAGAACAGAGGAGAGCGGAAGATTCACATTTGCTAAGCTTAAGTAGCTTCGTCGTGATATTGTCAGGACCGGGGGCAGAGTTGGTTGGGAGTTGTTCTATTATTTTCTGAATTCCACTCACAGACATAGTGATTGGGCACATTTGTGTGGCTATGTCGTAATTAGGCGAATGCTCTGGTAAGGGGAAAATGTCTTCAGAAAACATCTCGCTAAAAAAACGACTGAATTCCTCGCACACTGTACCCACATCGAGCTCGTCTCCCGCAAGATTAGTGAATCGGTGAGGCTTCGACACTTGCTTAGGGTTAACCGCTTTCCAGAACTTTTTGGGGTTAGCTGTCATAAGGCTGCGGAGGTCTTCGTTGTAAAACTTGTTCTTCGCTCGACGTATCTCTGTCTTGCATACTAATTGGAATTCGTCATACTTTGTCCACGCAGAAGGGGACAAAGACAATTTAGCTGTCTGAAATAGTCTCCGTTTTTTATTCAGTAGTCGTTTAAGGCGGTTCGAAAACCAGGGTTTCTCAATAGAAGACTGTATATTTATTTTTGGAATGAATTGATCGCATAGATCAAGTAGCTTTTGTTTGAATAATTTCCAGTTTTCGTGAACTGTTCTAGAGTCAAAGCCAACCATGTAACTACTTGAAAAGGATTGCAAGCTCCGACAGAAGTCATCGATGTTAGCCCTGGAGTAATCATAAATAGCTTTTACCAGCGGACTGTGCTTTTGCGTAGGAAGAGCAAGTTCAACATTTAGGGAAGTATGATCACTGAGCGGTTCCATAAAGTTTACCGAAGCTATAAAATCTGGTTCCGAAATAAAAAAAAGATCCAAGAAAGCAGAGTTACGAGTTGGCTTGTCAACCATTTGAAAAAGAGAGAAGGCGTTTATCACATCAACAAAGTCCCGACTTTGCTTTGAAAGTGTATACCATGCATCAAAGGATATCACATTTGGAACAGCCGGCCATTTTATTTCGGGATAGTTAAAGTCACCGGAGAGAACTATGAGATCATTTGGATAAGAACGAGCAAGGGTCTCTAAGCAATCATAAAGTATAGGCGAGAAGTCTGACAAGTCAGGTGGCTTATAACATGCGATGACTAAAATACAAACAGCAGGCGTCTTAATCCTTACCCAAACACCTTCAAAACTTGATATTATATCACACTTTTCAACATGCAAAGTACTTCTAACAGCAATCAACACTCCCCTCCCCGCCGCTCAATCCTATCTTTCCGGATGATAAAATACGAGTCACTTAAGATTAATTCGCTATCTGCAATATCCGGAGTTAGCCAAGTTTCACTGATGATAACAACGTCTGCAGAGCAGGAGTGGACAGCAGAATGCAGCGCTTCTTGTTTGGCATAAACGCTTCTAACATTGGCAATAAAAAGTTTATGGTTGATAATGGTCTTTTCTGTTGTTGGGAGGATGACTTTCTGGTTTCCTGTAGCTATGCGGGAAGCTGCATAACACGTGCGGTTTCCTGGTCAAAAATATATCGCAAATTTCCTATAATTAGTTTATCATGGCGAAGCTTGAAGTCACGAGCTTGTGCTTTTGCAAAAGAAAGGAGCTCTTTTCGTGCTTTACGGGTCTCTTCCGAGTAATCCTCGCTCAAACGGAAATCTGTACCTTTTAGTCTGTTTGCCTGTGATAGCACGAGTTCTTTATCTTTAAAAGAGTTAAATTTTACGATGATGGGCCTGACTGTCGTGGAGTTATCTTTGAAAAACCCAATTCTGTGCGCCCGCTCGATCCAAGGGGGAGTATCTTGACACCAAGATTTTCCTCGCAAAAGGAAACTATTTTTTCTTCAGACTGCTTCCAGGTCTCACCACGCGCATCAGGTAGGTTAAAGAATAGCAAGTTGTTTCGTCGCGAGTGATCCTCAAGAGTGGTAAACCTTCGTGTCATTTCCGCTATCGCGGAAGTGTTTGTTGCAGTGATTTTTGATACCGCAGCCACGTCTTCTTTGATTGTTTTAAGGCTCGAAATTTCGCGGTCGATGTCGTCGATTTTAGATTTGAGGGTTGCCAAGACAGAGTCAGTATGACGTTGCTTTTCTTGCATAGATTTAATTTCAGCTAGGATTTCCGTTTGGCCGTTGGATAACTTGCTTAGTAGCATTATGATTTGATTTGGCGATGTGTCGCCACAAGGCTCGTTATCGGGCCCGGGGTTGGCCTCAATATCTCCCGACAAGAGTAGTTTTCTTCTCATGCTATCAGCAATTTGACACAGATCTGACACAAAAGAAGCAAGCCTGGAACGCGCTGAAGACACACAATCATACACACAAGGTGGGCACGACACCGCAATGACGCACACGTTATTGCATCGGTAGGATGATGATGAAAAACCAACCTGGGAATGGACAGGATGTTTGAGACACATTCCGGCGGCGGTGTCGTGCCCAAGGGGCTCAGACGGTTGTGCCCGCTTTTGAAGAAATGCTCCGAGTAGATAGGGTTGCCCGGCTTGCCCCAGTTGCCAGCACCGTGGAAGGGATCCGACTGAAGTTGACGATGGCGGACCGAAGGTTTGAAGGAGTGGCGGGGTTTCTCCGGTGCGATGGAAAACGGGGTCCGGTGCCGACCAAATCGGCGAACCAAAAGAAGAGCACAGGTAACAGCCACAGCAACCTGGGAATGGACAGGATGTTTGAGACACATTCCGGCGGCGGTGTCGTGCCCTGCCAATTCCTACCAGATTTAGCGGGATTTAGCAAACACGCAACACAGTTCACAATACGATGCACATTTTGAGTACCCCGACTCTATGCGTAGGATAGACCCTCTTCAATACGCCACACCAACCTTTGTCCGCGATTGCTCGATCACATACAAGGGGCGATCAAAAAGCTTTTGCCCCTCGCATATAACGAAAATTACCAGGGCTTTCAAAAATAACATATTTTTCTACATAATCCCCCTCACACTAATGCACTTCTCCCATTTTCCTTAAAAACTTTTAATACCTAGCAAAAAAAAAAAAAGCTTTATTTTTGTTTGCCAAGTTAGTGCTCTGATGGCAGTTCGCAGCGCACCTCAAGTCATCAAACCCTGTTCCTTTTAAGTATTTCTTTTTCCAGATTCGGAAATAAAAAAAGTCACTAGGGGCCAGATCAGGACTGTAAGCTGGGTGGTCAAGCTGTTCGGAAACACATTCCCGAATGACAGCCTGGACAACGCGAGACTTGTGAATGGGGACGTTGTCATTCAGGAGAAGAACGCCTCTTGTCACCAATCCTCGTCGTTTTTACATGATGGCCTTACGCAATTTGCTGAGAACGATGGCATAGTATTCGCCTGTTATTGTCCTGCTGTTTTCCAGTAATCAATCAGTAGGTTCATTTTTGCGTCCCAAAAACTGTCCCCATCACTTACTTCCGCGACCGTTGCGTTTTGAATTTTTTCGGAGGGAGGACCCCGAATGCCTCTACTGCATATAGACTGTTGTTTTGTTTCGGGGTCCCTATGGTAAAGCGACGTTTCATCTCCAGTCACAAGGCGGGCGAGAAAATCTTCTGTGTCGCTTTCATAGATGCTCAAAAGCTCCATTGACGAATGTAAGCGGTGCTGTCGATCCTCCGTACAGAGCTTCCGTGGGACCCACCGTGCCGAGACCTTGAACATACCCAAAACGTCAAGGATGATTGTGAAAGCACTGCCATACGAAATGTTAAATTCTGTAGCAACTTTGGACACCTTAATTTGGCGATTCTTCATGATGAGGTTCTCAGCTCGGGCTGAATGATCCAAATCGGTCGACGTGCTGAGCCGCCCTGACCTTGGGTCGTCCTGCACGTCTACGCGACCGCGTTTAAACTCGTTGAACCAACGAGTCACTGCCGCATATGAAGGGCGTCGCCATACCCATTCACCTTTTTACTGTAAATTTCCTTGGCGGAACTCCCTTCTTTGCACAAAAACTTTATCACGCTCCGGTAACCAAGCTTGAAATCGAGGGAGGACGCCTTGTTTAACTGACTCGTTGAGACCAAAAGCGGAACCGGAAGTCTTGGTATTACGAACATGTTTAGCCATAAAGAGATAAACTAACCAACGATTCTAGAGATATAACTGTCAAAGTTTTGGTTATAGCCGAGTTGCAAAACTTTCTGATCACCCCTCGTACACTCATACTCAGTACTCTCACATAAGCAATGGCGATCGCCAATGTTGCTTCATGGGTATTTGAATAAGGCCTATTCAAGGGGCGATGCGGAAATTTTTGTACTTTCAGTAAATACCACTTACAATTATTTCTTGACACTCGTAACCTTGTTCCTTTCTTTTATTGATACTGATATAGCCCCAGAAGCGCCGATACAGGGCTGGATTTTTAGCACTCCAGTACGATAAAACGCAAAAGTGCACATCCTTGGGCCACATCGCGTCGCTTGGGTCAGACCTGAGCTACGACGCAGAGTTTGCAAAACAGTTTCATTGCTCACAATCCACGACCATGCGTTCATTTCCATTTCTTTTCTTTTAACGCGCACGATTTAGCTAGCACAGCCGCGCTGCTCACAATTCACAGTAGCTCACAAAACGTTCGATACGCTCAGTCAAACATCTAAACAAGTAAAACTAGATACAGTATACTGTCTAGCCTGCAATATACACGCTATGCAAACAAGCAAGTTTTTTTTCGTTTTTTTTAATCGGCTATAATGAGTTTTATTTTCACAATATCACAGGGAAGAGTGTTCCAATCCTCTATGCGGTGTAGAAAGAATGAATATTTCAATGTTTCTACGTCTGACATTAAATATGTGACTTGATCTGAATGGCTGTTTCTTACTTGACGAGATGTGCGTTTCTTCATGTAACGTAGAGCGTCAAAGTTGAAAAAATTTCGATGAATTGAAACGACCTATGAAACACATGCTCGTGTTTTTCTCCACGCCATGGCGGTCGCAGAAAAAAATATATTCTACAAAAACGGAGCGAGTGTTCTTCTAAACTCGCAGCCAAAACAAACGGTCGCGCAATCTAAACCCGATTACATGCGGTTGATGTTTATCGTAGAAACGCGCTGGGTCTGCCGAAGCAGAGGGCACGTGCCGAGTCCCCCATATAGGAGGTATTCACTGGCCGCCATATTTGAGTTCACTGTTTAGAGCGCATGCTCAGAATGAGCTCACATTAATAGGCTTCCAAGACCGGCAATCTTGATGGTGCGGGGTGCACGTTGCAAAATAACTGTGGAAGCTAGCCATCAGCACGTGCTCAGCATTAGCGCACACAGATATGGCCGCCAGTGAATACACCCTATTGTTCAGGTTCGACTTTTCCCGTCATCGCGGCGGTTGGGCACGAGCCACTACCCGAATGCACGTCGAGACGTTGCTTGTCACGCACGAGCCCAAATAAAATGATCGATTCTCACGCAGTTATCGAGTCCGCTGTACCAGCCTCTTTTGTGCATAGGTATATCCTCACCGCGGGTATCCCAAAGCAATTGATGACAAAATCCTTGGGACCGCTTTGTTAACAAAACATAAGCTTCTATTCTTGAAATTACGCGGCGACAAAGGAGCGTCTTAGTCAGGGGTGTTGCGTGAGAGCATACTTCGATCCTACTGGCGCCAGAGCTTGTATCATGTGAGAAACATTTCGACCCAATGTCGTTGCGTGGCCTCTGCAAGATCGACCCACGTAGGACCATATTCAACGTGTTCACTAGCGCTTTTCAGCGGGCACAATCTAGCGTTGGCGGTAATGCGTTACAAGTAAGAGCGTTACCAGTAACGCGTTAATTGATTTCAAACGTAGTAACGTATTTGTCACGTATTCAAAACAGTAAGGGGTAACTACTTAAGTTACTTAGTTTAAGTAAAGGGAAACGTGACTGTGTTAATCGTTACACTTCTTCCCAAAAACTAAAAAAATGTACGCTTCTATTTTGTTTTCGTCTTTCTATACTTCGTTTTACCTTACGTCCTCACGCAGCCGACGCTACGAGCTAAAGGGACCAATCAGACAGCGTCAAAGGGCACCACCTTGGTGCTCCTCCTGTTTCTGTACGCGTTCTATCATCGCTGAACCAATCATAACCAAGACGGGTCCAGTGACTTGAGCTTTTCACGGTGCTTGGTTGGTCCCATTAGCTTGTAGCATCGTCTATGTCTGAAATTGGACTGAAACGAAGTATACGCGCAAAGTCATTAATGATTGCACACATTCGACATACCTTTGAATCTTTGCCTGCCTTTTTCCCACGCGTTCCCTTTATTTTGGAGTAACCTAGGTTGGTAACGCGTTCCTTTCTTTTGCAAGTTACAAGTATAACGGATGTTTTTCCTTTTTTTTCTGTAATGCCTACAACCGTGGCGTATAGACCCTTTCGCTGTTTACAAACATGAACTGCCTTCTACGACCCAAGCAACTTCCGGTTCATAAAAAGTATGAACAGTCCACCCTAACACCGCTGTTTGAAATGGCGATGAAACGTTTAACCACCAATTCTCCAGGTGAACGCCAAAAGAACAAAGAAGCCCGAGATATGTTCAATATTTTCGAGTACTCTTGTAAACCAACTTGCCTCCTCCAAGACGTTAAATTGACCAGCCGAGGGCCCTCGTTAAATCTCCAACTTTGATTTGCGTTTTAGCGCTTATGCTTCTAGCACTGGCGACATAGGCAAGCTCGACAGACTTGCAAAGACGGAGCGACCGGAAGTTGCTTGGGACGCAGGAGGCAGATCATGTTTGTAAACAGCGAAAGGGTCTATAGTCACGGCACTTGGCGGCCGCTTTTCTTTTTTTGCAGGAGAGCCAAACCACACACGGCACTTTTCGTCGGCGTCTCCTTGGCCTTCGCTGCTGTGTAGCCCGATTGGCGTTTATCGTGAAATCGAACAAAATGTAGGTCGGCCGCCACATTACCGCTGCCCTCAAGGCGAAAAACTGAATGTCAATCAGCAATGAAGGACTAATTTGCTAGCGCCTGTCTCAAAGATATACGTACCTAGCAATCGCCAAGTTGCCAACTGTTCCCGGCAGGAGAACGGTCGGATATTTGGTCAAAACGTTTCATTTCATCATTTGCTTTTAATTTTTTTTTTAATCGTCCGTTACACAGCTAGTTATTTCTTCTGTTTTAGTCGTTCCATCGCTAATTCAAAATGGGTGTGGCGATTTCGTGCAGTCCTGCGATAAACCGTGAAACGCTACCCGGGAACGACTCTGTTCGGCAGCCGAGTCAAGCGGGACACCAAGCTGGGCGATTAACTAACCTTCGAACAAGTTTCGGCTGTCAACTCGCGAGTTGATTGGACGGCGCCACGCCGTACGCTTCCGCACGCGCGACGCCAGAATACGCTGAAGTGCCGAGATCGGTCTCGGTCGGGCCGCGGAGAAGCGAGTCTTTATGCCGACCTTGAGACGTCGAGAAGGCGCGTTCGCACGCCGACACGCCCACAAATCGTGTCGAATGTCCGAGTAGAACATGGTTGCAGTCTACTTCAAAACGTGTACTTTTATATAGCCTGGGTGCTCATTTTTATTCGAACAGATTTATTTAATAAAAACTTCCTAAAGATGCACTGATACGTAGTGCAGGTGTGTTATACGGTGCAATATTACGGGGTGGCTAATCGTTGCGATAAGTCGGCTAATTAATTAAAAATTCGCTAATTAACCTTTAATTAGCGGAAATAAACATATGGATTTCAATTGGAAACTTTAGACACGTCGTCGAAAACCACTAAATCAACTCTTTTTGGAACGACTTGAAGCTCGTAGGGAACTCGGGGGGCGCTAAAGCTACCACTCATGAAGCAGGCGCAAAGCCAGCAGTTGCGGTACGCGATAATGATCTAATCATCAACGTTCCGCCACTGCTGGTTTTGCGCCTGCTTCACAAGTGGTAACTTTGGCGCGCCCCCGAGTTTCCCCGAGCTTCAAGTCGTTCTAAAAAGAGCTGATTTAGTGGTTTTCGATGACGCTCTCTAAGTTTCCAATTGAACCATATGTTTATTTCCACTAATTTAAAGGGTAATTAACGAATTTTAATTAATTAGCCGACTTATCGCAACGATTAGCCACCTACATAATGTACCCCTGGCCGTATAACACACCTGCACAAACCGTATCAGTGCATCTTTTACGGACTTTTTAAAATAAATCTGTTCGAATTAAAAATGAACACCCGGCCGGTATATATAAAATGTGCATATAACGGATCTTAAATGAATCTACAAAAATCTTTATTCGCCACATAACAAGGACATAATGGCGAGCCGCCGTCAAGAGCAGAGCCCTTTGAATTGCACTGATAAGGCAAAATTAATTAAGTTTCGTTTGGTTTGCGTCGACATGTTAGACAGAACGTTTAATCGAACGAAATCTCCACTCCACACACACACGAAAAACGAGAAAATAAATAATGGAACTGTAAGTGTAATTTACCCTAACAAATTAGCGTTAGAAGCCAAATTGGAGCATGGTTGCGCGGCGATTTGATTTCCAGCTAAATTTAGCCGGAAAACACTAGTCGCTACAGTATGGACATGTACATAACAAAACAAAACGGTGTTGGTTGCATACATGGTCACAGGATTATCTGCGGACCACGACTCAGACACTTTCCAAGTATATGTTCGCTTCGCACATAACTATGAACATGTGTGCAAACAGTTTTCGTAAGACCATTGTGATCATCATCAAAAGAACAAACACGCCCGAGGCAGTAGGGAGGTTTAGGGAACCGTTTCTGCACATCCGATACGGTTTGACGGGCCCTCCGGTACGAACTGCGCACGTGCGAGTCTTCCCCGGTAGCACATGCTTAGTTCGTACCGGAGGGCTCATGGTACTTTATCGGACGGGCAAAAACGTTGCCCTACAACTCCCTAATGTCTGCAGATTGTCTTTTGTACGATGTCTCTGCAGTGGGACCGTGGCCTCAAAGCACGGTAGTAATTCTGCGTATTCCCACCTTTATCTATTATATGACACTTTCTTTTTTGGCGGTTGGCAGAAGTTATTTAGGCAGACGCTGAAGACGCTTTAGGACGGGCTTTGTTGCCAGAGTGTGCGTGCGTGTACAGTTCCGACATGATGGCTCGCCGTTCGAGTCGCTATACACGGTTTCTTAACATGCAGAGCACGAACCGCTAGAAAACAAAAAGTCGTCTGCCTTCGCTTCGCCGGTGGAAGTACGGAGAGTTTTGCGGAGAAACCCGAAGAAGTTATCGTGCGAACATTTGTGTCGGCCGGACGATCGGAAAGAGGTTCTGGGATTTCCCTCGCTGATACTTGTCTTTGAAAACGACACGGCGCACAGGTTCAACGACGCGTAGTCATTGATTGACTCTTATAGCAACGCGCCACGACCCAAAAAGGTCCCCTCGCATGCTGTGCGACGGTCTTTTCTTTTGTCAGCGGCGGAGCACCGCTCGCGTGGCTCATGAATAGACATATTGAGTTCAACTACTCTACTCAAACTACTGTAGTTTAACTACTTTTTCGAGTAACTTGGTAACTTTCAATTACAAATTTATTTGGGTAATTAGTAGTTTAACTTAACTACATTTTTTAGGTAACTTCTACTCAAATTACTAACTACTTTCTAAATCTAGTGCTAATTTTGCTCACCACAAAAGTTTGAGCGCAGAAATAAAACGGCGACAGATGAAGTGACATGTCCAAGCAAGGGGCCCCTCACATTCCGTTCCCACAAGCGTCCTTGGGCCAAGGTGGCGACGAGCAGCCAAAACGGAACACCGGCGCGCACGAACACAGTAACAGATGCTTAACAAGCCTTGGTCGGGTATTGACCTAATCCGGTAATGCACGCAGGCGCCGCACCTCCAGCTTCAACCGTGAAAGACGGGGACACTCCGAGGGTTGTTGTTTTCATGTCTGCCTTTAGTGAGTTCTGACTCAAGCGGTTTGGGGATTCCACGGGTAGGCGCCACTGGAATGACCTCGCAGCTGGGCACCTGTTTCCATGGTCGCCTCGTCAGCGCATACTCCCTTGCAAAGCCGGACTTTCCTGCCCACAAACGCAGACAGGGATAATCCGTTCATGGGAGCAACTTCCCGCTTCAAGCTACAACTGTACGAGCGACGATGCCTGTTCACGTAATCCTTCGCGTCCTTCCGATGCCGTAGAGGCCGGCAAAGATTGCGAGTCACCCTTGGGAAATCCTTTTGTTGGGCCCGGCGTCAGCGGCAAAGTATACTTCGTTTCATCTTTTGTTCAACCAAAAAATATTTTTTCTTCAGTAGCGTACCACTAGCACCGCAACTGAACGCGCAGTCGTCCGGATGATCTCATCGTCGTGGAGCGAGACTTCAACCCTTGACGGTCAGGTGCACTCGCTCAGCGTACTCTCCGAACGTCGTGGGAATAAAGAAGGACCAATCATAACAATCTCAGCTTGCCGAAGAAAATAGAAAAAAGGAGGAGAGTCACATGTTTCGTCATGGACGCCGAAGATGCTGACACTCGCTTTCCCGACCCTGCACAGCTTGTTTCTGAAATTCAGCGCTGCCGTTCCATCCAGCGCATCGGTGGAACGTCTTTTTAGCTTGGTTGGGAACGTCTTTAGGAGGAAAAGGGGAAAACTCTCCGATAAGGACTTTGAAAGTCAATTGCTTCTGCGAGCGATTAAACTATTTTGGTGAAAACGCAAGCCATAAAATGACTGCATTTATTTTAGGCTCGCGGGGTTTTCATGGATCAAAACTGCTGTTCATTTTGCTACCACAAAAATACAAAAAGTAACTTCGAAAGTAACTTCAAAGTAACTCGCTACTTTTTACAGTAGTTAGTAGTTTACTCAATTACAATCATGAATGCGTAATTTCTACTCTACTCCAATTACTTTTGGCGTCAATACTCAGTAACTTAACTTAACTACTTTTTTTGAGTAATTTGTACATGTCTG
>JAZHYW010061512.1:0-14725 GCA_037355805.1 Ixodes ricinus
GATGACATCTGTCTAATATATTGCCACGCGCGTCAGCAAGCAAGAGCGTGCGTGGCCGAGTGGTTACCGCGCTTGACTTTCGTGCGGAGGCCCAGGGTTCGATTCCTGGGAGTTCCGCGGATTTTATTTATGCTTCCAGTTTACGTTCTGGTGGATTCGAGAACATTGTTGTTTATTCTAGGCCCGAATGTTCTACGCGTCGAACCTTCCACGCCGATTATTCCAGAAGCCCACGCGTGTACATAAGGGGCTCCGCGTGGCGAGCCGGAGTCAGTTTCGCCTCAGCGTTCGATCCTGCTGCTTCGCCGCTTTCGACGCCCGCGACGCTCTGTTGTTATCTTTCTTTTTCCCTTTATTTTGGGGCACAAGCTCGCCCCATTAAACCTTCAGTTTACTCAGTCATTCTCCGCCTCATCACTTGTCATTCGTGACATTTTGGTGGAGGTGCGGGGTAACGCATGCCCCTGCCGCGTACCCCTCCGAGTTCCGACAGCGCAAGTCCGAACACATGCCCCCAAGAACCCAACGAAGACCAGACCGAGCTCCGATCAAGTCGCCGGAACCTTGGCCTACCCCCGGAGTTAGGACCCTTGCCACCTAGGACCAGGCCAACAAGGACGACGACGATGGCCGACCAGGCCCAGACCCCGGCCGCTCCTGCCGTCGTATACCTGCCCGTGGCCCCAGAACTCCGACGCCTTTCCACGGAGACGCCCACGAGGACATCGAGGACTGGCTGCAACACTATGAACGTGTGGCCCGCCATAACGGCTGGTCAGCTGAGCACTGCTTGCAGAACCTTTACTTTTCGCTGGAAGGGACTGCGAGGCACTGGCTGGAAAACCACGAGGCTTCTTTGACGTCGTGGGAGATGTGCAAGCAAGAACTGAAGAAGACGTTTGCCTGCCAACACCGACGCGAGAGGGCCGAAGATATCCTTCGAACAAGCACCCAAGGCCCGAAGGAAAGCATCACCAGCTTCGTCGAGGATGTTTTGCGCCTAGTCGCTCGCGCCGACCCTCAAGCCACCGACGAAAAGAAGCTGCGGATACTAATTCGAGGTGTAAAGGACGACATCTTCGGTGGTCTTGTTCGAAACCCCCATCGACTGTCGAAGATTTCGTCACGGAGGCCACGAACATGGAACGTGCCCTCCTCGCAAGAGCCAGCCACTACCATCGGCACTCGAGCGTAGCTGCTGCTTCTGCATCGGGCTACGACATCAGTCCAAGCATCCCCGGCCTTCGCGACATCATACGTGACGTCGTCCGGGAGGAGCTTGAGAAGCTCCTGCCGACTGCTGAACGCCCGGCCTCAATCTCCATCGCCGAGGTGGTCCGAGACGAGATTCAGCGAGCGATCCAGCCAGATGTCCCTGTCACCGTGGCCGCACCCGAAGAACCGACGCTGACCTACGCCGCCATGGCCCGACGACCGCCGCAAGCTCACCGCCAGGTCACGGAACCACCCCGACGTGAACCTCCAGCGCCACAGTATTCCTGACGCCAGGAAGATCGGGCGCACGGCCACCCGGAACCAGCAGCGCCACGAAAGACCGACGTTGTGCTATCACTGCGGTGAAGCCGGCCACATTTACCGCCGATGCCCCTACAGACAACTGGGGCTGCGCGGGTTCCACCCGAACGACCCGCGCCCAAGGTACGACGAGCGCCCTCGCGACATCGAGGAGTACCTCCGACGCTCGCCCTCCCCAGTGTCGTCTCTCCGCCGTGAAGCCCGCTCCCCATCGCCACGACGTTCAGCGTCCCCAGCGCCATGACCCCGCCGAGAGAGCCTGTCTCCGCTGCGTCGCCGGGAAAGCTAAGTGCGGCAACGCCTGGAGGTGGCGTTGCCGAAGACGACCGAAGTAAAGAGCCTCCAAGAATGACGGAGCGCTCCCACTCTCCCGACGCTACGCATCGCAACGACGCCCCTGAAACGGTGTCCAAGAATCTAAACGTCGTCATCGACGGCGTCGACGCATCAGCACTCGTGGACACCCGAGCAGACTACTCAGTCTTGAGTGGGAGGCTCTCCCGCCGCCTTCGAAAAGTCATGACGCCGTGGGACGGACCCCAAATACGAACCGCCGGAGGATACCTCATTACACCAGTCGGGTGATGCACTGCTCGCGTCGAGATCAACGGTGAGACGTGCCCTGTGAAGTTCGTCGTTCTGCAAGACTGTGCGAGGGATGTTATCCTCGGAATGGACTTCCTTTGCGAGTATGGCGCCGTCATCGACCTCGGAGCAAACCGGTTGACACTACGAAAACCTCTTTCACCACCGGAGGAACCCAAAGCGACATCATCCGCGGTCCGAGTTCTCGCAAGTCACGTGAACTTACCGCCGCGGTCAAGTGTTTTCGTGCCCGTCGGGATCACCGAAGCTTTCTGCGGCGAAGTTCTGCTCGAGGGAAGCCTCCAGTTGCTCCTAGGAAGAGGAATAGGCGTCGCAAGAGGAGTAGCGGAACTTCATGATGGCCGCACTGTGGTACTCGTGACGAACTTTCGGAATGAAACGCAACACCTCACGAAAGATGCCGCGGTTGGCCACGTCGAGGACCTCCAAAACTCCGCCAAAATCGCCGCCATTACTGACGAACCCTCGACACCTCAGCAAGACAGTACGTCGCCTGCGCAGCTCGACATCGACCCTAAGCTTCCGGGCCCAAAACGACGGCAGCTGATTCACCTCCTTGCCGAATACCGCGACTGCTTTGCTACGTCGTCAAAGGTGCGCCAAACAGCCATTGCGAAGCACCGCATCGTTACCGAGGACGACGCGCGCCCTGTACATCGATCACCGTACAGAGTCTCCATTAAAAAAAGGGAGGTGATCCAGGAGCAAGTTCAAGAGATGCTGAACGACGACATAATCAAGCCATCAAGCAGTCCTGGGCCTCTCCAGTCGCACTGGTTAAGAAGAAGGACGGAACGCTTAGGTTCTGCGTGGACTACCGCCAGCTGAACGCGGTGACGAAGAAAGACGTCTATCCACTCCCCCGCATTGACGACACTTTGGACCGGCTGCGCCACTCTCGATACTTTTCATCGATGGACCTGAAGAGCGGCTACTGGCAGATCGAAGTCGACGAACGGGACCGAGAGAAGACAGCTTTCGTCACGCCGGATGAACTGTACGAGTTCAAGGTTATGCCCTTCGGACTGTGCACGGCGCAAGCAACTTTCCAGCGTGTCATGGACACCGTACTGGCAGGACTGAAGTGGCAGAGCTGTCTCGTCTACCTCGACGACGTCGTAGTGTTTTCCGGCGACTTCGACGAGCACTTGCGACGACTCCAAGCTGTTCTCCAGGCCATACAGACCGCCGGACTCACCCTGAAGCCGTCAAAGTGTCGGTTCGCCTATGACGAACTGAAATTCCTCGGTCACGTGGTTAGTAACGAAGGCGTTCGCCCCGACCCAGAGAAGACTCGCGCCGTCGCAGCATTTCCAGCGCCGAGAGACAAGAAGGCCGTGCGAAGGTTCCTTGGATTATGTGCCTACTATCGCCGCTTCGTTCCGAGATTTCGCAAGGATTTCCGCGCCGCTCACAAACCTCACGAAGGACGCCGACAAGTTCGAATGGGCCGAGGAGCACCCTATTGAAAAATATTTTTACCGGAATGTCATTTCCAGTAAAAGTCTTTTTTACTGGATTATGGGACTGTTTTCACTTCCAGTAAAGCCGTAGTTTCCCGGAATGTCACCGGATTTTTTACTAGAAGGTTACCAATTGTTTTACAGGAATGTTACCGGTTTTTTACCCGAATGTCACCAGAAGTTTTATTAGAATGTCACCGGATGTCTACCGGAAGTTTATTTCCGGTAAAAATCTATTTTACTGGATTATAGGACTCTTTTCGCTTCCAGTAAAGCCACAATTTACCAGAAGATCACAAGATAATAATATCTTCATTATCTTTGAAAAAATACATGTGTGCGTGCTGGCTCACGAAAGCAAAGATGCTTGTATGTGAGACCAGGCAGCCAATAAAATACCGTGACACAGTGAACACTGGAGAAACAAAACAAACAAACAACAATAATGTAGGAATGTGGGCAACGAATACGCACTAAGTAATTATATAATTATTATTGCGCGAGCGTGAGGCACCATTCTCTTACATTCTGTTTTACCGCACGAAAGGATGATATTTTCAGCAAAGACTCTGGCAAACTGTTGAAGATTGGCCGGAATTCTCCGTGTTTTTTCTTTCTTTTTTCGGAAGTCAACAAAAGGCACTTAGGAGGAAGCCTGTGAACCGTGGTTGGTGTATGTTTACCAGATGCTGGACGATTCGGTAACAATTAAAGTGGTTAGTCCACATAGACCTGAAGGTTCTATTATCTATTTAACCGGGTCGATACCAGTGAAACAATTTGCACAGCTGTAGACAAAAGCAATCAGACCAAATAGGAACAACCGAGTTCTTTGTCGCAAAAGACATCTTTCAAGGTACTCACAATGCCGCCGGGTAAATTCCTAGACGTACGGTAATAAAACCGCGCAGATGCACCACACGGACACAGACACGTATGCTCTCAGTAACACTTTTTTGCAAAAACCACGAACGCGCGAAACGAACATCCGCCGCCGTTGAGAAATCACAGGCACAGATCACGATGTCGTCTCTGATGTCGTCGCCGCGGATGCACCAGGCGTCAGTAGCACGCTTAGCGAAAATCACGAACGCGCGAAACGAACATCCGCCGCAGTTGAGAAATCCCGGGCACACTCACGATGTCGTCCCTGATGCCGCCGCCGCGGGTGCACCAGGCGTCAGTAGCACGCTTAGCGAAAACCACGACCGCGCGGAACGAACATCCGCCGCCGTTGAGAAATCCCGGGCACACACACGATGTCGTCCCTGATGCAGCCGCCGCGGCTGCGCCAGGCGTCAGTAGCACGCTTAGCGAAAACCACGATCGCGCGAAACGAACATCCGCCGACGTTGAGAAATCTTGGGCACAGTCTTTTTCGCTCGCTGGATGCTTCTGAAGCCGGACGGACAAAGAGGCATAAGAAACAGGTCACTGAAAGATATTTTCTTTTCATCTGCACACCCAGCTGCTCTGGAAGATACAGGCCGCACACATGGAATGAGAATCCGAGACTGAGCGTTCGTTCCTGGCCGGCCGTTGCTCGTTGACGGACAAAGAAGCCGGTTTTCTCAACAAAAAAAAAAGTCAGCAAAACGACCTTTTTGAATTTTTCCCACGAAACAATGCGAGGGAGAGAGGGTGCGTGGGGACTCGTCCTTGGTGCCAGGCATCAAGGACGCCCAGTCCCCGGCTCGCCTCGGCTTTCCCCTCCCCTCGCGTCGGCTTTGAGTGAAGTTCGGTAAACAGGGAAGCGAGTCACCCGTTTCGGGTAAGATAAAAACCGGGTCGTCTGGGAAACGAAAGTGGCTGCCGGTGGCATTCCAGCGAAATCTGGAAACACGATGCCGGTGAAATTCCAGCGAAATCTGTTTGGCGGGAAATAATCTAGCAAAGACTGATAAACTGGTTTCGGATGAAAACGGGTGAAAGTGCCCACCTTTTTGGATCGTCAAAACAGTTCGCTGCACGCACTTCTTGAGGGTTGCAACGTCGTCCCGAGCTAAAACTCGCACTCTCGAGAATGCCGCCCGAGTGGTCTCGTACCTGCTCTGGCCCCGACTTTTGCCTGTCGCAAATAGCAAGTTGCCGGTGATCGCTGCCCAACTTTTTGGATCGTCAAAAACAGTTCGCTGCACGCACTTCTTGCAGGATTGCAACGTCGTCTCGAGCTAAAACAAGCACTCACGAGAACGGCACTGCATTGGCGGCCACCATTACAAACTCAGCTAGTCCCCCTGCTCGTCTTGGCTTCCTTGCCTTTAGCCGTTCCCCTTTCGTCGGCCACCAGTGAAGTTCGGCGTCTGGCAAACGAGAGTGGCTTCCGGTAGCATTCCAGCGACGGGTAATCGAAATGGTTCTGGCAAAACTTTCAGCGAAAGTGTCGTCCGGTAATATTTCCACCACAGACTGGTAAACGACGCTGGTTTCTGGTGAAAATGAGTGGAAATTAACCCGTTTCCACTGAATGTCACGGGAAGTTTTTGCGGATTTTAACCGAAAGTGGCTCCGGTAAAACGTCCACCGGAATCTGGTAACTGAAAGTGGCGGCCGGTAATATTTCCACCAAGAAACTGGTAAACTACGCTGGTTTCTGGTGAAAATGAGCGGAAATTAACCCGTTTCCACCGAATGTCACTCGAAGTTTTTGCCGGATTTTTCAATAGGGCAGCAGCAGGCATTCGACGAGCTGAAGCGACGACTGCAGACTCCTCCTGTTCTTGGACATTTCGATCAGGATGCGGAAACCGAAATTCACATGGACGCCAGTAACGCTGGACTTGGCGCGGTACTGGTGCAAGTGCAACAAGGCACCGAGCGAGTTATCGCCTACGCAAGTCGGACACTGTCCAAAGCGGAGAAAAATTACTCCACGACTGAAAAAGAATGCCTTGCGGTCGTCTGGGCAATCACGAAGTTTCCTCCGTACTTGTACGGGAGCCCGTTCCGTGTAGTCACGGACCACCACTCGCTCTGCTGGCTTGCAAACCTCAAGGACCCGTCAGGACGACTCGCTCGATGGAGTCTCCGACTACAGGAGTTCAACATGAATGTAGTCTATAAGTCAGGCCGCAAGCACAGCGACGCCGATTGCCTGTCCAGAGCCCCTGTCGAGACATCCTCCGGCAGCATCGGCGACGATGACGACGAGTGCTTCCTTAGGGCGGTCAACACCGACGACATGGCGCGACGTCAAAGAGACGATCCTGTGTTGCGCGCCTTAATCGAGCACCTCGAAGGACGAGGGGGTACTATCCCCCGTGTCTTCTTGAGAGCCCTGCCGACCTTCGTCCTCCGACAAGGTGTGCTTTACAAGGAGAACTTCGGAGACAACAGCTTGCCATGGCTGCTGGTAATCCCTGCCGACCTTAGAGAGGAGATCTTCCAAGCCTGTCACGACGACCCAACGGCTGGGCACCTCGGCTACAGCAGGACGCTCGCCAGGATTCGAGAAAAATACTACTGGCCAAGGCTACCGAAGACCGTTCACCTCTACACTCGATCATGCCACGAGTGTCAGCGACGCAAGAAACCGCCGACGAAGCCATCAGGACATCTGCATCCGATTGCTCCCCCGTCTACGCCGTTCCAGCAGATCGGAATGGATTTACTTGGCCCTTTCCCGCCGTCAACGTCGGGAAACCGCTGGATAATCGTCGCCACAGATTATCTCACACGGTACGCCGAGACGAAAGCCCTTCCATCAGGTACGGCTGTGGAAGTCGCCAAATTTTTCATCGAGTCCATTGTCCTCCGGCACGGCGCCCCCGAAGTCATCATTACCGACCGTGTATCATCGTTCATGGCCCAGCTGACGCAAGAGATCCTTCGTCTCAGTGGCACCGGCCACCGTCGAACCACTGCGCACCATCCGCAGACAAATGGACTAACATAACGGCTGAACAAAACCGTCGCCGACATGATCTCAATGTATGTCGACGTAGAGCACAAGACTTGGGACGAGGTGTTACCCTACGTCACATTTGCTTACAACACGGCGGTGCAAGAGACCACAGGAGTAACACCGTTTCAGCTGGTGCATGGCAGGAAAGTGTCGACCATGCTCGACGCAATGCTACCCCACGAGCCAGCTGACGATGGGATACCCGACGCCCAGGTGGTTGCTCAACGAGCCGAAGAAGTTCGCCAGATCGCCCGACTCCGAATTCAAGATCAACAACGTGTCGACGCTACCCGGTACAACCTTCGCCGGATCGACGTTCGCTTCAAGCCCGGAGACCGTGTGTGGGTTTGGACCCCAAATACGACGACGCGGTCTAAGCGAGAAACTCCTGAAGCGCTACTTTGGACCCTACAAAGTGCTTCGCCGACTCGGCGATCTGAACTACGAGGTGATGCCCGACGGAACACGGACTTCATCACGCCGCCCTCCACGACGCGAAGTCGTCCACGTCGTGCGCCTTAAGCCGTACTACGCGCGATAAGACTGTGAACCGTGATCTCGTGCAACACCTGATAGGATTGTGTTTTGCCAGCCTCCGTATTTTCCCATTCTTTTGGTTGTCCTGCTCTGTTTTGTTGCCTTTGCCACGCGCGTCAGCAAGCAAGTGCGTGCGTGGCCGAGTGGTTACCGCGCTTGACTTTCGTGCGGAGGCCCAGGGTTCGATTCCTGGGTGTTCCGCGGATTTTATTTATGCTTCCAGTTTACGTTCTGGTGGATTCGAGAACATTGTTGTTTATTCTAGGCCCGAATGTTCTACGCGTCGAACCTTCCACGCCGATTATTCCAGAAGCCCACGCGTGTACATAAGGGGCTCCGCGTGGCGAGCCGGAGTCAGTTTCGCCTCAGCGTTCGATCCTGCTGCTTCGCCGCTTTCGACGCCCGCGACGCTCTGTTATCTTTCTTTTTCCCTTTATTTTTGGGCGCAAGTTCGCCCCATTAAACCTTCAGTTTACTCAGTCATTCGCCGCCTCATCACTTGTCATTCGTGACAATATGACTTCTATATTGATACGCTAACACCTGCCAAGTATATAGTCTGTGACTGTCTCAATCTATTGGCCCACTTCGGTCTAGAGGTGTCGATCGTCGCTCCAACTAGGGAAGGACTTTTAAATAGACGTCATGCGGCGTCATGCATAGATCACATTAGCGTACGCGCTCTGAATGTAGTTGGGAAATCAGCCGTGATAAAACAAAAAATTGCTGCCCACTACGTTTATTGCATGTCAGCTCACTTCAAAACTCAGTGTTGAACGACCGACAAAATCAACCAAACAAGTATAAATAATTAATTGAGTAAGGCTTGATAATTAGGCTAAGGCCAATGATTACAATAGTGTGCTGTCTATTCAAGATTTCGGCGAAGTCTATAGTCACTTTCCAGATCAATTCATGTCTTTCAGGCTACAAGCTTTAAAGGATATCACTGTAACGTGCCGACGTGTCAAACATGAGTGGTTAACAGTGGATATTTTGCCACCTATAAAGTCCAAAGATACTCGTTGGGTCCAATGTCGGCGTTCTACAACGAATGCCCAGTTGAAAGCAGAATTTCGTGGTAGACGTAATCGTGTAAATTCGCTTATCTCCTCAGCCAATTCAAAATATTTCTGAGATCAATTTCTTAAAGCACGGCCGAATATTTCAGATATATGGTGTTTAATAAATCAACTGCGAGGCGAGGCGGATTGGAGATCAATTGATGGCATGCTTGAGAAAGTGTTAGGTTATAATACGACAACAACATTTGAAGACTTCAACCGTTTCTTCGTCACATTCCCTGGGGTATCCCGTGACAATGCTCAATTTCCAACAGAGCTTCAAGATTCCAATGTTTCCTCTGCTTTCCTTCCCACAAAGACAGAGCATGATCTACGCGTGGCTTTTCGGTTTCAAAACAAACATGTACCTGGTATAGATTGTATTAGTGCGGAAGATCTTCGGAGACATTATGTCGCTATAAACGTGCTTTATATGTTAAATGGTTTTATTCAGAGCAGGAGGATAACACGTGATTTAAAGATTGCGCTAGTGAAACCTTTATTTAAAAATAAATGCGAGGTAGATTCGATAATTATCGCCCAATTTTACTCATAAATTGTGTAGTTCGAATTCTTGAAAAACCTTTTTAAACTATGACGTCGTTACTTGAAAAAGTCGAGGTCCTCTTACCCAATCAATGTGATTTCCTTAGTGGTCGAGGGACCCAGCCACTTCTTGAAAATGGTTAAGATGAGTTGCATCCTCCTTTCGAGAGAAATCAAACCGCCTGTGCTCTCTTTGTTGATGTGGCAAAGGCGTTTGATGCAGTTAGTCATAACATCTTACTAACAAAATTGAACAATGTTGGTTTTCGCGGTTTATTCCCTTCTTTGCTTCAGAACTTTTTCACTTGGCGTTCACATACTGTTTCTATAGGAAATAAATAGCCGAGGCTCTGAAGTTATCTTAAAAGCGGATGTATTTCCAAGGTTCTATTTTGCCCCCTCTTCTCTTTGACGTATTCGTGAACAATATGTTCAAGGCTCTTTCCAGATGCAAGCTATACCACTACGCGGAAGACACGGTGTTGCTATCTATTCTAATTGATTATGCTGCAGCAATCACGCTGCTTCAAGACGATACGTGCCACCTACATGAATGGTTTAAAGCAAATTGTCTGTCGATAAATACATCTAAAACTATACTTATTTTATCTCGCCATCCTCTGAAAGTTTTAACTTCCGATCTTCCACTTTATTTGCATACATCTAAGTGCATCACCCGCAATTGTTCTTCTGCGGCTTACGTCGATAATGTGAAATATTTAATGATTGAGAACAAGCGTGTTGGTGAATAGATACTAATACTTGAAAAAATAAAACATCGAGGACGAGGACGGAAGCAGGACTTTTTTCATTGAACAACAACATAGAGTGGCAAAATCTATAAAACCGCAACCCAAAGGTTTCAACGTTCTCGAAGGAAAGGAGGAAATTGTTAAAAAGGAAATGGAACTCACTATAAATATAAAAAGATTAAAAAGCGCTGGCGTCATGACGAGGTATAAGTAATCTAGTTATCTCTGATGCAAGGACTTCGACCTCTCTCATCGACAGTGATAATGAAGGTGGAAAAATATTGTTGTTGACTTCTCAAAAGAAAGGTACAATAAATTTACTAGTTTAAAAAGCATTCGCGCTACCTCGAGGTATCAGTAATCTATTTATATCTTGTGTTAGGAATTCAACCTTACTTTGTTAGTGATAAATAAGGTAAATAAATGTTGTTGACAGTCCCCATGGCAAATGATTCTATGATTTCTCTCCCAATTCTGTTTTTGTGCCCGCCCAGTATTTTAATATCAAAGAAATAAAAAAGTACAATCATCGCACATGCGGCTGTCAATGATGATTGGGTGAAAATGCTCCTTTGAAGCCTTTGATGCTTCCAAGTTGTGTTCTTTGAGTCGATGGTTGACGCATCTCCCAGTCTGGTCAATGTACTGACTGCCGCAGCTTACTAGAATTGAATTACCATTTCTTTCTTCGCACCCTAGGAACTTTTTGGTATGTTTTACATTGCATCCTCAGGGGCTGTTGCTCCCATTAACCTTTTAACACATATGTTTAAGGCGCATACAACAGGAAACAAACAACACTCGGGTCAAACTTGGACGTGATAGATCTTAAACGGTGCGCGGACTTGTGCATGTAGGGAATCACAGTGAAACGATCTTTCTTTTTGACAACAGCTTGCGGAAATTGGTGTCTGAGAATGAATCTCTCAAGGGTGAAACGAAGTAGGTCTGCAGGAAAACCTGCTTTTATCAACGTCCGATGCTGCATCCTGAGGCTACTTTCACAGAAATGAGTACACGACTTGGAGAATGAGGACTTAAAAAGTGACCTCACTATGCATGCTTCAATGACTTGGAGTGAGCACTGGTGAAAGAGAGGACTTGCTTCTCCGATCTCTGCTGGAAGGCCCGACAAACACCTGTGGAGTGGGGATGTAAGCGTAAATGCAGGAATTGTCATCCTTCCTTTGAAATATTTTCCCTCGGAAGTCCAGCTAACCTTTTGACATTTTTCTCGTGTCCTTCTTCGAGAACGCTTGCAACCTCTTTGGGGGGGGGGGGGGGGCGGTTTTATAGTTTGTACCATTCTATATTGTTGCTCAATGAAAGAAGTGCTATTTCTGTTGCCCTCCTCGATGTTTTTTTTTTCCTTTCTAGTGTTTGTGTATTAAATATTTATGTAGTTTGATAGCAATTTGTCATGGAATTTTTTGGTCATATATTTGTGCAAGACTAAGAAATGTATCTTGTTTATTGTATGATGAAAAAATTATAATACTTAGTTCAACAAAAAAGTGAAAAGTTAAAGTGTTGGAATGCAGTGTTTGGCGAGACGGTATAGTTATTTTTGGTCATGGTTCAGGACAATGGGCCTACAAAATTGATACAGTTTTGAAAGGCATTTTTAAAAGTATTGTTAACGGTTCCATATGACAATGTGAGGATAAAAAGTTAATAGCATTAATTTACCTTTATTCAAGTTACTAATAATACTGACTGTTATACTAAGGTACTTTTGGACCAATAGGCTCAAAATTACCCTTTGTTTCATCTCGCTCACTTCTGAGCGTTGAACGCTATGTGGTGCCTTATGTCGCTTCAAGATACGGGAACAAAAGTGAATTTTTACATTCCTTTTATCTTCAACGACCTCCCGGATGACATCTATCACGTGGACTCGTTGAAGGACATTAAAACGAGTTCTCCAGAACATTTGGGGCTAGTCGTGACAGCGTGTTTGTGCATGCGGTTCGTCATGCTGTGGATGACATTCTAAATAATGTGTCTCGAAATTAAAACCTGATGTGTTGGGGACACTTTTCACTTAACGTGTAGGGTGCTGTTCCACAAGCCTCCTGGCCGTGACAGACCCATGAATTTACTTTGATGGAACACGAGCTAATAAACGCTTTGTGTTCGTGCAATAAACATTATTATTATTATTGTTATTATTATTATTATTATTATTATTATTATTACTCTGCCAGATCTGCATTCCTGAATAAAAATTATTATTATTATTATTATTATTATTATTATTATTATTATTATTATTACTGAATATGCTAAACAATAGAAAAATATATTAAAAGAACCCCAGCCTTCTTGCTCCTTCGTCAAGCATTGTCAAACCGTAAGCTTCAACTATTGTGAACAACAAACGTCAGGAATAAATAAATCAGCCCAAATTCCTTGTCAAAGCGCCTCAGAACGTTTTGTGCGTATCCTTGGCCTTGTTAAGTAAAGGTGTTTTTTATAGTCGGAAAAGACGGGAATCAAGCAAAGCAGGTGCCGCTCCCGGTATGCCTCGGTGCCTTTTCTGAGGAAGTCTATTCGGGAATAAGCCTGCGCGCAGATATTGCCACTCGTTTCTTGGGAAAATACATATTTTAGGAAGCTCGCGCCATCCCTTTTCTCAACGGAGACGCACCTGCTTAGCCCCCTTGTGGGACATCCCCCTTGTGTGACAAAGCGCAATAAATTGAGTACCTTAGTGTTTGCGAACAAGGCGCCTCGAGAGGAATGACCGGGAATACGGCAACAAGTCCTCTTGGGAGAATATGAGCAGATTGATCCCGAGGCGGATGGGAAATGTTTCACGTGAAGACTCCTTGTAAGAACGAACTCCCATGCCCCGGCTTAACATGCTGACACGAACGAAAATTTCTAAATCGAAAACACGGAAACATATTACCCTTTAACTAAGAACCTTTACTGTTGATTGTACAGTGAAACCGGTGAGTCGACTGTCTTTTAGTTACATCTAGAGAAGAAGCTACTCATCATGTTTAACACTCATGTCGCGTGCGCCAGCAAAATTACTGTATAGTATACATAACTTTGAGGCGCATAAGGCTGTTGCGGTGTAAACAGGAATATATATATGTTTTGGTACATATACTGTAAATAAAATGAGCAAGAATGACTGCATCAAGATACTTAAAAGTAATGTCAAATAATTTAATTACTTTTGGAAAGGAATTGTAATATAATGTAATTATTTACCTTTAGTCTGAAATGGTTTGTAGTGTAATTCAATTACATTTTTTGCAGTTTTCAAAAGAATAATGAGTAAGATAATTATTTTAACCCGATTAATCGCCATTCCTTGATCCAAGGATAATACGATTAATCGGTTTCATTCATTCCAGTGCACATAACTTCACAAAATTAAAAATTGCACTTTTTGCCTTTGTTGAAGAAGAGATAAACGGCGCAATCTATGATTTCGGATTTTAAATCAACCTCGAATTATACTTGAGAACAGTCAAAAAGGCACCAAAAATCCCAAAGTATTACTTCAGTCGCAGATGCAAAGAGGTTCTTGATATTCTCCAGCATTAGCGAACTCCCTTGATTGTTCAAAACAGTCTCTGGTGCACTAAACGGACACTTGCGTGGTGTTGAAGTGGCTCGGAGACGTATAAACTTCTCCACTTGTTTGTAGTTACAAATCTCGCCCCTATAGTTTACTTAAGGTCAAACTTTTACGTAAAGTTTACCTTCATGCAGTTGTACTCGTCCAGGACTGCTTGGTTAATGCGTTGAAATTTTACATTTTTGTTACTCAGCATTTAAACGATTAACCGGTAAACATTTAATCGCGATTAAAGCATTAATTGATTAATTCGTAGTTCAGTCGATTAAGTGCCCAACCCTAGTATTTAGTATTTTTATGTATTTTGTCGTTTTCGACGTCGCACGCCGTTCCCAAGGTGAGTACTAAAACCGGTACTGTTCTCTGTCAAGTTATAGGCCGTTTTACATGCAGCTGAGACAGAATGCTATCGAACGTCAGGGCATATGTATCCAATGTATGTAGAGCAGCATAGTAAGAACAGCGACTCCAGTACCGACTACGGGGTCCATATCACATGAGCAAATGACGTTTTAGCAAACATCGCCACTTGAGCGAATCGACGTTTTAGCTAATAGCAGGGTCGCAAGATACCCCCCCCCCCATCCACTGCGTTCACGCCGCTACGCGGCGGCAGTATGCGGTGGCTCATTACAGAAATGTGACCCTACTTTGCCCACCCGTAGACGCCGACCATTGGCTAGAGTGTGATCCGATGAAAAGTCGGCGTTCGTTAAAAC
>JAZHYW010061513.1:0-30053 GCA_037355805.1 Ixodes ricinus
TATTTTGTGTTCTTAATAAATTTGATATTTGTGAAAACTGGCGCAACTACATCACATCATTTTAACACTAAGACAAAATTGAGTGTCAACTTAAAAACCGAACTTTGTGACTAAAAACAAGAAGTCTCAAATTCTACGAATAGAAAAATGGATCAACGGGTAAACGGATACTGGGGCGTAAAAATATTTTCTTTCGAAATAAATGATCATTATATAGCGCTTCTTGAAATTGACCGATTTTCACAGGCAACATAGTCCATAATAACGTAAATGATAATGGACAATTGTCAACAAGGACATGCAGAATACCTTTGAAAAGGCGGAAATTCCTGAAAGTTTATATTGACATGCATCCTTGTGGTAAATGTCGTCAGAATATGCAATATATGCCTATTTGAAATGGACGTAAATTTTTTATGCAATTATTAAGTTATATTACTAATTACACATACTGCCATTCATTTGGGGGCAAACAACAAGTCACAGCTTAAAAATACAACTGCTCACCACAAAAAGAGGGCAATTAAAAAATTTAATATGTTTCTTTCCGCTACTTTTTAGAAATATAAAAAGAGGTTCTATCCACCAAACCAAGTTTCGGTTGATGGATATGTATAACGTGGCATTACCATGAAACACTAATTTTTCGTTCGCACCGGCATGCTTTAAAAATTTGATCACAAGTTCGTGACCCGTCATAGTGAAACGAGAATTCCAAGTCTCATAAAGAAACTCTGAATATGCAGGGCTAACGCAACCACTCACTTCATCCGTATGGTAGTTCAACAAATTCTCTGTCTCCGGAATCTGTCAGCATGATCAAGTCAGTGCGCATTTTGAACTTTATTAAAACAACCGTTAGCTACCTCCAAATAACTACTCATGTTTAACTTAGTCGTTCGTGTGTCTGGCTGCGAATCACGTGGTTCTAGGTTCAATCCCGGTCCGGAATACGCTTATGTTTGTGTTATAATACTGCTTGTTATTGATTTATGTTTTACATAATTATGAAGTTGCGTGTAGTGGTGAAATGCGGCGGTCAAGAGTTAGAGTCAAGCGTAAGAGCATATCATTGGAATAAGCAGATCTAAAAAATCGCGGTAAAAGTAAAAGCGGGACAAAGTTATTCCTTACATTCAAAGCTGTTCTCAGATTTCAAAGAAAGTCAGCATTCATTTTAACATCTATGTTGTATTTTCAACCCCTACAAAACCTTGAAACCTCTGGCCATGCAAAAACAGTCGTATAGGAAAGGCTGGCACATCCAACAAGAAGCCTTTCGGCGGGTGTGAAGATTGTGTCACGTCGGTCATCTATCAGATTGCAACGACATTCAGGTACATTGGACAAACTGCCAGATACTTCAGTGAAAGGCCAAGAGAGCGTCAATAAAGCGGATACCACCAAGTCAACGCCGTTTTCACTTTAGTTGCTACAGTCAGAAGTTCCTCATTAAAAATGAACATGTGTTTGAATTTAAGTACACACTTAGATGAAATTGGGGCGTCTGTGGGCTATTAATTTTACCATACACGTCCCGATTTCTTAGTTTTTTTGCAGACTTTTGCAATGTCAGTAAAACATAATAAAGCAATGCAATGTTCTATCAGTGCTTTGCAGTGTTAGGTCAGCGACGTTCTCATGAAAAGGCTGGACATTCATGTTTCCGGAATGCACTTCTCACGCCGACGCATTAGGCAATGTCTGGTGGATATGAAATAATTTACCGTTTATAGCTAATGCTATGATATAGCCACGTGGGCGAGTGATCTCAGTCTAATTCTAGGCTTGGACTAGTTTGCAAAAACAACGTATTTAAATATTATCGTAACTTTGTAATGTATAAATGGACTTATCAAAGTCCGATGTAAAACGCTGCCATACGTCTCTGTAAAAAAATAATTGCGTAGTGGTCTACCAATATACAGACTAAGTCTAAACACTCACTAAATTTGAAAACATTCATAAATAATGACTTTTGGCTCTTTACTTGCCTCTATTCAGAGTAACCCAAAGTTAAAGCCCCATAAAACAATATTAAAATAAAAAATACATGTCGAAAAATACAAATAAAACCGAAACTGAATTTTCTGCAGAGATGCTTTGTGAAGTGCATATACTCTCGCGCAGGGAATCTACAAAACTGACCACAGAGTTTTATGAACTATGCCCGGCAAAAAACAATCACAACTCTGAAAATATATCCCGAGATGTGACGTTGAGCATTATGATTCACGCACTTACGCCATGCTCAATCGCGCATACCAGGCTCTACGTTGAGGTCTACATTTCAGCGGTGTCCTCCTTCGCTGAACTCCCTTCATAGACTGCAGTTCTTGGCATTGCAAATACACCGTGGAATTCTTGATTTACGGCCAGGGAGTGGTTTCTGATTTTACAATTGCACTCTCAACTATACATTCTTGCTAACGTTTAACTATGAGGAAACAACTAAATACAGAGGCACACAGGAAAAAGAAAGTCCCGGAATGTAGACATAGCTTTATTAAACCATGTTACACTTTTTCAATATAGGAAGAAAATTTATACAAACATACTTGAATAAACTTCCTTGCAGGTCTAAAACAAAAGATAAGTGGTGCGCATACCTCAACACCAAATAAACTCGATGACATTAAAAACAAAAAACTACGCGGGTCTATTTTTCAATATCGGCGAAAGATGTCCCGCCGGTTGGCAATTTCTTGATACTTTGACTCTCTGCACCGCCTGTCCTGCCTTCAGGTAAAAGAGCTGGTGAAGGTACATCTTCGTACGGTCTTCTGAACACCGCCGTCACTGTTTTGGTTGTGACTGCAAAAATATTTTTAAAGAGGGATCAGCACAATGATTGATGCGAAACTTGTACCTATTACATAATCAAAAGTTTGCAAGAACTACTGAAAGTGCTAAAAATTATAGTAACAAATTGATGACCATGCATATTTGTGGTTTGATGTGGCTTCAATGAGCCCGGTACTCTCAAACAGACAGAAGTCAGACACGTGCCAAATTTTGTTTTGGCTTTCAATTTTAAAAGTATGTGAAATATATGAACACGCATTTCATACACACACACGAATCATTTTTATTTAGTAAAGGCCTGCTGATGCACATTGTTTTGATTTTAGATTGTGCGTTGAAACAGACAGGTAAACAGTGTTTCTATTCAATATTTTTACGCTTTATCTCTATTGTCTACCGAAATGTCTTTAGAAAACTGCCGACAGAAAGTTTCTCTCATATGAAGTAGGCATCTCTATTTTGATTCTGGAAAATGCGTTAATATCAGAGAAAACGTTTAGCTTATGTTTTGTGAAATTGTTCGCGCCTTTCTTTCTGCGTGGAAACTCAAAGTTCGACAACGTACGGTTTATGTTTTTGAAAAACGCCGACTGCATATTTGTGAATAGATTCGGTAGATTTTCTCTGGTAATCGTATTGTCCTCTACGTCTATCAAATGGAGCTGAATGTTTTTGTTCTTTCGAGCACACGTATACTCGTCGGGTAATTTTTAGCATTATAAATTGACTTTTTAACTCTTGACATGAGACTGCAATCTGAGGTTTTACGCGAATATTTCAAGCTTTTATGAGACACGGCATTTAACACTCTTGCATGCGTACTGCGTGTGTTAAGTGCAATATTTCATAAGACATCCTGGAGAGACATAGAGCTCGTAAAAGCGAGCTATTAGCTCCCTTTCACAAGTTCCACAAACACAAAAAAAAGTTTTTCTAAGTAGTTCAGGCAATCGACGTATATTTACCCAAATTTATTTCATACTGTTCAACAATGTTCCTGAGATTGAATAGTAGCTCCTGGCTTTTCCTATTGCGCGTGTGTTAGCTAAGAGCAGTCGCAAACAGCAATTTGGCACCCTCTAATAATTGACTCATTAGGAATGGAAATTTTGTATACACAAAAACGTTGTCGTGAAATGTTTAGGTATCTTAAAGCGTGTCGACTCTTATCCAGACAACGAAAATTTCTAATAAAGTACTTTATAGAGGGGATGTCTAAGCTTTAGCGTCTTGTCAACTTTATGTTTGAAGTGGTGTTTTTTGCATACGTGTTATAATACAAATTAATATTCACCTGTGAGCAGAAGTGCAATTATAAAGCACTTCATCATGTTGCTCGCCATTTATTGGTTTCTTCTTAAAGGCGACAGCTGTACCAGCGTGAGGGATTAACCAAAAAGTTCCTGAAAGAGAAAATTAGTTGTTGACTTGCACTCATTTAACGGAGGAGCGGATCCGTGGATTGAAACATTAATTATATTATATCCTCAGACCTATGGTTCAAAGATTATTGTGCTAGAACTCAGCAAAACATATTGATGCAGATCCTTGAAATGAGCGAAGATAGCCATCAGATGTTCTTAATCAGAATTTAGAATAGCCAAATATACTTTACTGTCCGTGCTCTATTTTACAATATTCTTAAACCGCGAAGTGTTGAGAAAAGCCTATAAAAAAGAGAGATGACAAAACGGATTTACATCGAGTAATATAAAAAAGTATTTATCTTATTTTACACTTATCCATTTAAGATTAATTTTGGATGACCTCTTTTACTACCCGCTATATTTTCTTGTGATATTGAATTTTATCTCATAGAAATAAATCTGTTCTGATTCAATTCCGTAACTTCGCCAGGTTCGAAAACATTAATAAAAAAATACGTACAAGTCAAGCGTTCTTGCAGAGCCACAAAATCTTGAAACGTGTCAATTTGTCTTCTTCAACATATGTGTTAGCTGTAGGGAGTGTATCGAGATTATATGTCAAATGCATATGCTGCAAATATCAGAATCTGCGCAACAAGAAAATATTTTAGAGCGCAAGTATAAAAAATTCGAAGCATAATTTCCGTAGCACTTGATATCTGCACGAGTGAGGATTTTGATTTCCGTTCCACAATCACCATGTTTGCTTGAGCTAGCGGATACGCGGAGCAGTGTAAAAGCAGGAAACATGATAATTGGCACGATCAGTGTGCTATTTGCGTCCGGTACGCGATGCCACGCGCTCGGCTGGTCTCGCGTACCGGACGCGGTGTCGAGTCCGGTACGCGAGTTGCACATCCGCACAGCTGCGCCAAGCACTCAGCGGTTGTTTGTGCTCGGAGCGCAACCCCTGATAGCTGATCAACGGTGGCCATGAGTTTGCAACAGGACAGCATTTTGTGTTCTTTTTTGCAGCAGTGTAAATCGATTTATTGGTTTCCAAAGCATAAAGTTGCAAAAAGTAATCACCACTTGCATTAATCTCGCTGTTCATACTAAATAAACGAGTAGCGTCAGTGCACGTGCGTCCGTTTTGTAGACTTAATAAACAATATGTATGTCTTTTTACCTGTTTTTCTTCTTTTTAAAATAAATTTTGGGCAAAACAATTTGACGTCTTGAAGGACATAAAATTGCGAGTGTCACGCGATGACTAAAGGGAGTGGTTAATCTTAAAATTCGCACTTTGTAGTAATCACTCACTCATCGAGGTTTGCGCCCCAAGCACGAAGAGTCGCGGACTGCTTGGCTCAACTACGCGCATGTGCGACTCGCGACACCAGATTACACGACTTCTCTTGGTAGATGTCTCAGCAAGTACACGATGCTATGCGCTCCGCCGGTCCATTTCGTTTCGTTGAGCACTGTACGTACAGGTCCTTGATTTCAAATCTTATAATTCATCGCGTACTCACATCAAGCAGTGTTTGTCGTCATTGTAGAATATATAAAAATGACTTCATATAAGCAGAGAAAGAAATACCATAGGAAGGTTATAAAGAGTCGTCAGTTTTCTATATTATATGCAAAAACAACAACTACGTAACTCCGGCTTCTTTCGGCTTCTGGACGTGCTATTTTAGTTTTGAGAATGCGGTCATTTTGCGGAGTGCCTAATGATCGCAAGATTATAACGCCTACTACACTTTGTTTTACGATAACTTGGCAAACTGTGGGGGCTGAGGCCACTGCGACCCGATAAGAGCGGAGGAGCGAGGCACGTGACACGTGTCCTCCATCGAGTGTTGTCACAAGCTTTGCTGCGACACTCTTATTGGGCGCGGGCTCCTCATACTCCACGGTTGGCCAAGTTATTGAGAAAAGTGGTGTATTATCAGCACCTTCACGTAAGGCGTTTAGCTTCTTGCCTTCTATTTTTATTTTTTCCATCTCTCAGTTTTTCTCATTTCAGCCAAGCAGCAATGAGAAAAACACAGGCGCTGAAGGTGGACGTTTTGGCAAAAGATAGTTCGAAGTTTAGTTAAAGGTTAAAATGTCCCACACAATTATTCAGTTTAATTGGGCCAGCTGATATGGGTGTGGTTGAATTCTACAGAAATGTAATCGCGTTCTGATCTAGTCTCATCGGATGCTTATTAAGTGCAGCTCATACAAATGTAAACGAAGAGCACACTGTGCCCAAGACCATCTGTCGTGGTGAAGGTAGTCTCAATTCTATTAAAAGCCTGGGAGTTCACTTTCCTGCAGAACGCAGAGACAGCCAACCTTGGCGAACAGTATAACGATCCCATGAAATGACAAAACTCTCAAGACGATTAGACAAAACATCTATGGCAAATTGCTAGGCAATTGCGTTGCATATGAGAAACGTATTTGCATTACAAACGAATACATCATCGTTTATCAGCACGTCTAGCTTCTTCAGCAAGACACCTACGTTCATGGCGTCTTGCTGATATGATGTAATAAACCTGGTGATTTACCAAAACCTTTTAACACACTCTTCTTTTCAGACCTTGTATCCTCGCATACCTCTCCTCCTCACTGCACCCCTGGTCATATGACCTCACATTTAGCCGACCGGCATCGAACACCTCACACTTCTCTCCCACCCGTGAACCAATCAGTGTCGAGCCTCGCGGCCACGCTTTTATCCAGGCTTCACTACTGGGCTTCACGAAAAGCCGCACATCTAACAAAGAACGTTTCAAGTAAAAAAGAAACACAAAACACAAGCTTGATCGTTCTGACAATGACTGGTAAGCACAGGTTGTGTGATGTACCTTACACTTATGGGCGTTCGTCTGCGGTGTCCCCGGGTCAAGGCTGTTCCTGCTGCTTCTGCACTTTCTTAGGTTCTCGGTAAGCTCGCCTCCCTTTTCTTGCAGTGTCGACGGTGGAAAGAGAAAGGCGTCTGAACTGCACCGCTTCGCTACAAAGCAAGTGTGTCTAGGATTTGCTCCCATTTCTAAGAAATGCCGTGAGATAGCGCAGCATGACATGACCGCACGGTTTCAAGGCCGCCAGGCGCGCGACGGTGCCATGGGCGAACGAATTCGATTGCCGCGCGAAAAGTTCTATCTTCTCTTTAAGAGCAAACACCATCCCTCGCTAGCCCAGTCGGTAAAGCACTTAGGGTAGTGAGTTCAAATTTTGCCGGGAGACTGAACTCTTTTACATGGTTCTCTATGGGCGTTGCGCTTTCGGTGTCGCTTATTCGTTAAAGTGAAACATAACACACAAATCGTTAGGGCATAAAAGCATGGTGTTAAATCAATTTTGTTAGCTGAGTTCAAGACGCTTGTCTGTCACCTTTCTTTTGTTTCTTCTAAGATTTATTCAGAGTTTCCTTTCCAGACTCAGAATTTACACTTAATTATGTATTTGCTAGACTCTGGCATCCTGAAGAGTCAAATGTGTGCATCCGATCATTGATTAAAAATAACGCGATGATTCCTAGTGCCTGCGTGAAATTGACGCGCGTGTGACAGCGACAAGGCCACCTTCCACGGCCGAGTTCAGCAATGTCTTTTTATTTGCGGAGATCCGCCAAATTAAAGTTGTGCGGTTAATTGCAAGCACTACATCCGCCTTGGAGTCACTGAAGGCGCGGAACACCCCGAAAGGCCGATTGAATTACAGAACGCACGATACGTCGCAGAGACGCTGCCCTTTAAACGCATGCAAACATAGCCGAAACGGAAAGGATATTTGACCCGTGCCATAGCGGCCGGAATTGCCCGGTATGCCATGTAGAAAGGCTTCTCCTTTTGTAACTTATAAATCAAAATGTGTTAATCAGGACGGATACTTATCGAATAATCATTTAATTAGATTTGATTTGATTTAATTCGATTACTGCAGAATAATGAATCATTATCGATTAAGCACATAAATAGACATGACTTGAAAAATTCAACTCTTATTTTGATGTCAAGCATGATTTAACAAATGTTTGGGGAAGTGACACTTTGCTGTTTTACCTAAGGAGGCTAGCGCGCGCTTCGGGAATCCTTGGAACGCAGGTCTCTCTCCTGAGTCCTATTCCACCGAATCGCGTTTCTTCTCCATTGGCGTCCCCTTAATATTAATTATTTAGCTTTATACTAGTATTGCATTTCTTAAAGTCGTTATTGTTGCTTAAACTTACTAGAGTATTGATGGCATGCTGCGTTCTTTAAATTTATTTAGTAGCCGAGGTGGCAGTAATGATATTACTTTAATGAAATTACAGTAATTAAATTATTTTTTGTGATAATGAGCAATGGAGCGAATTAGATTTCTAGGCTGGTAAGTTATTAATGTAATAAACGAATTCCAGAAAGTAATCTAAAAAAAATTACTGATTACCTTCTAAAATTATTTTGCCCCAAATTAAAAAAAAAAAAACTTTGTTAGCATGTTTTAAGCAAAAGGTAGAAAACGTATTTCGCATGGTGGACTGTCGTGAAAGAGACATCAGCGCAAGTAAACGACAGCCGATTGAGTGCAAAGCCCCGTACGAATAACTTGGCAGACGCATAAAGACGGACAGAAAAGGTGAAGGAAAGAAACTTAGGTGTGAAGTAATCGCTGGAAGGCCACGGCTCAACTCCAGCCAAGACAGATTCACGGCGTCAGGTCGTCACGACGCTGCTATACTTCGTTCATCCCTAAGCTGACAATGCGGTGGGAGCTACGAGCTCACCAGAACTAATCAACCACCTTCCTTTGATCGCCTAACCCATCCCGTTCTCTGCGGGTGGATATGAACGAGAGTGTGGTAACGTGGCGAAAGATAGAAGTGTGACTATTCCAATGAGCACGTAGCTTCCACCACATGGTCAGCTTAGGGATGAATGGCTTATAGGTTACGAAGGTAAGGGCACATCACCAGTGATGTCAACATATTTTAAAACCTGACAGGGTAGGAAAAGTATTAACTGTATAATACTTTTCACTCGAATAATGTTATCTTAGATAAAATAACGATGCATGAATTACGTGGATTGATGTATAATCTTTTTTTTGGTCTAATAGTGTTCTTCAGTTTCTGTATCTTGCGTATTTGCTGCTGTTAATGCCACTGGGGGCCGAGAGCCTGTCAAACCGCTTTGTTCGGATTTTTTTCTTTGTCTGCAACATTGTAATTGGAAAATAAAGATTATTATTATTATTAATATTATTATTATTATTATTAATGTGTGAGCAGCGACGCGAACCTATGAACTGTGAATGTGCGCCAACTTCGGCAAGCTGACTGCGGGCGCGTGAGCAAGGCCGAGCTCCTGCATCTTGACGCGCGAGACCCGCTTGAGCTCAGGGTTGACTCGGATATTCTGCCCAGCGGCCGGTTCTCCTGGGACCTTTTCGGAGCAGGCTTGCGAAACCTCAATAAACCTCCTCACAATAATATTATTATTATTAATATTAATATTGATAGAAGAAGAAGAAGTCCCCGGGAACTGCCCTTCCTTTTCTGCTACTCTGTACGTTTCCACACATAATCGCTTTAATTCAAAACATCCGGCGCCAACGAGCTGTCTCTGACTCAGATGAATCCCCAGCGTCGTCACGGGCACCGGCTTTGACCAAGATCGGGTCCCCAACGTCTTCATTGACAGCATCGGACCGGGTAGGCCTAAGTGACTTCGCGTGTTCGCCCGACTCGGTTTCTGGAACGCCCGTCGTGCGCGAGTTTGCCTGGCACGACGATCTTCACGGTGAGTGAAGCATCTCGCGGCAGCCTGCTTAACAGATTAGGGCGACGCACGTGACACGGGAGTGCAGCATTTTACATCTTTCCCTTCTGCATCACCCAGCTTGGCTTCAGAGCTCCGCGCTGGTGTCTCTCAGTGCGGAAGTATTCCAGAAAGGACTCACAAGCCCAGGACGGCAGGCGTGACATGGAGGTGGGGTATTTATCGGCCTTTACTTATACTGTTTGCCTGTCGGCTATGTCTTCACCAGCCAAGTGCGCTAAATGTCAAGAGAGGATCGCCAGTGTTGGTCGGCATATGTCTTGCACCGATTGTAAAGCCTCTTTTCATCTAGGGAAGAGTTGCTCCAGCATTGCGGACAGTACGTTCAAAACCATGGGTGATGGAAAGGGAGGTCTGGCGCTGTCGTGCATGCCGACAGCAAATGAGTGGAAATTATTCCCGTAGTGGGGCCGGTATGTCGCTATGCGGATCTCCTGATACCCCAGATCTCTTTCGATCGCTGGAAGCCAAGCTATATTGCCTCACATCACTCAAGACCAGCGTTGACACCTTCTGACATTACCAACCAAAGTGAATGCACTTTTGACCTTGAAGCCGCTAGTCGAGAGCCTGAGGTCAATGATCACTAATCTCCAGCAGACTGTTGACTTCAGCAATCGAGAGCCCGAGGTCAGTGATACGAATCGCCAGCAGACTGCTGGTGGTATCCACCACCAATTCAACCGCAATAGGAGAACTCAGAAACGAGACCACGTCACAACGGTCAGTTGTAAATGAGCAGTCTCAAACAATTAAACAGCAGCAAAAGGAGCTAAACGATAGGATCAGTTTAGCCGACTCTCCAATTTAGAAATACATGGTATGCTTTATTCCCAAAAAAGACTTAACAAGCATTGGGAGCGAGCTGGCTGGCAGGCTCGTCCTGGTGGACTTTCAAAGAAGAGACATAAAGACAATCAGACGATGCACCGCCTCCCAACGCGACGCGAAGTCACACCAGACGCAACCGGCACATTGAACGGCCGTCCTCCAGTCATCCTGATTCGTTTCACTTCGGTGACGATCAGAGACTAGTGGCTCATGGCAAGGGGAAGCTGCGACCCTGGATGCAGCCGGTGCTCTACCCAAACGCTTCTTCAATGAAAACCTAATGCGGAATAACAAAGAACTTTTTGATTGGTGCGTGAGCAGGAAAGAGTCAAGCAGTACAAATTCACCTAGGTCAAAAATGGGAAACTATTTGCGAAAACGGTGAAACCTCTTCCTTGGTGCGTATTCATCGGTTGGAAGACCTTGAATAGATCGTTTGGCTTTCCTTCTTTCTCGGTGATGCGGATCTATTGGCAGATGCCAACGGTTTCGAATAATGGAGGTGCAGTTTTTACGGTGTTCAGACTTTTTATCATTGCAATGTTTCTTAGACTCAGTCCGTGGTTTTCATATTGGTCTGTTGCATGTTAATATCCGAAGTATTCGTAAATAATGGGATCAGTCTATAATATCTCTGAAATATGTACTGTCTATATTAGATGCTTTAGTGCTAACACTGATCAATGTTAACGATAGTTTATGCGGTGAATTCCAAATGCCGGGGTGTAGGCTTACTTTTTTACACGTCCGATCGGGGGAGGAGGAGGAATCGCCATTTACATTAAAGATGTATGGTGTACTGAAACACTTGATGTATAACTCCTTCACTGCGTACCGTTACCAGTAAGGATAAGGAACTCTAAACAGTCCTTGATTTTGCTAGCTTGCTACAGACCTCCGTCAAATAATCCTTTTAAGTTTCTAGAAGAACTGAAAGATACTATTTGCAACTTTCAGTCCATTGATGACATCTGTCTAATATATTGCCACGCGCGTCAGCAAGCAAGAGCGTGCGTGGCCGAGTGGTTACCGCGCTTGACTTTCGTGCGGAGGCCCAGGGTTCGATTCCTGGGAGTTCCGCGGATTTTATTTATGCTTCCAGTTTACGTTCTGGTGGATTCGAGAACATTGTTGTTTATTCTAGGCCCGAATGTTCTACGCGTCGAACCTTCCACGCCGATTATTCCAGAAGCCCACGCGTGTACATAAGGGGCTCCGCGTGGCGAGCCGGAGTCAGTTTCGCCTCAGCGTTCGATCCTGCTGCTTCGCCGCTTTCGACGCCCGCGACGCTCTGTTGTTATCTTTCTTTTTCCCTTTATTTTGGGGCACAAGCTCGCCCCATTAAACCTTCAGTTTACTCAGTCATTCTCCGCCTCATCACTTGTCATTCGTGACATTTTGGTGGAGGTGCGGGGTAACGCATGCCCCTGCCGCGTACCCCTCCGAGTTCCGACAGCGCAAGTCCGAACACATGCCCCCAAGAACCCAACGAAGACCAGACCGAGCTCCGATCAAGTCGCCGGAACCTTGGCCTACCCCCGGAGTTAGGACCCTTGCCACCTAGGACCAGGCCAACAAGGACGACGACGATGGCCGACCAGGCCCAGACCCCGGCCGCTCCTGCCGTCGTATACCTGCCCGTGGCCCCAGAACTCCGACGCCTTTCCACGGAGACGCCCACGAGGACATCGAGGACTGGCTGCAACACTATGAACGTGTGGCCCGCCATAACGGCTGGTCAGCTGAGCACTGCTTGCAGAACCTTTACTTTTCGCTGGAAGGGACTGCGAGGCACTGGCTGGAAAACCACGAGGCTTCTTTGACGTCGTGGGAGATGTGCAAGCAAGAACTGAAGAAGACGTTTGCCTGCCAACACCGACGCGAGAGGGCCGAAGATATCCTTCGAACAAGCACCCAAGGCCCGAAGGAAAGCATCACCAGCTTCGTCGAGGATGTTTTGCGCCTAGTCGCTCGCGCCGACCCTCAAGCCACCGACGAAAAGAAGCTGCGGATACTAATTCGAGGTGTAAAGGACGACATCTTCGGTGGTCTTGTTCGAAACCCCCATCGACTGTCGAAGATTTCGTCACGGAGGCCACGAACATGGAACGTGCCCTCCTCGCAAGAGCCAGCCACTACCATCGGCACTCGAGCGTAGCTGCTGCTTCTGCATCGGGCTACGACATCAGTCCAAGCATCCCCGGCCTTCGCGACATCATACGTGACGTCGTCCGGGAGGAGCTTGAGAAGCTCCTGCCGACTGCTGAACGCCCGGCCTCAATCTCCATCGCCGAGGTGGTCCGAGACGAGATTCAGCGAGCGATCCAGCCAGATGTCCCTGTCACCGTGGCCGCACCCGAAGAACCGACGCTGACCTACGCCGCCATGGCCCGACGACCGCCGCAAGCTCACCGCCAGGTCACGGAACCACCCCGACGTGAACCTCCAGCGCCACAGTATTCCTGACGCCAGGAAGATCGGGCGCACGGCCACCCGGAACCAGCAGCGCCACGAAAGACCGACGTTGTGCTATCACTGCGGTGAAGCCGGCCACATTTACCGCCGATGCCCCTACAGACAACTGGGGCTGCGCGGGTTCCACCCGAACGACCCGCGCCCAAGGTACGACGAGCGCCCTCGCGACATCGAGGAGTACCTCCGACGCTCGCCCTCCCCAGTGTCGTCTCTCCGCCGTGAAGCCCGCTCCCCATCGCCACGACGTTCAGCGTCCCCAGCGCCATGACCCCGCCGAGAGAGCCTGTCTCCGCTGCGTCGCCGGGAAAGCTAAGTGCGGCAACGCCTGGAGGTGGCGTTGCCGAAGACGACCGAAGTAAAGAGCCTCCAAGAATGACGGAGCGCTCCCACTCTCCCGACGCTACGCATCGCAACGACGCCCCTGAAACGGTGTCCAAGAATCTAAACGTCGTCATCGACGGCGTCGACGCATCAGCACTCGTGGACACCCGAGCAGACTACTCAGTCTTGAGTGGGAGGCTCTCCCGCCGCCTTCGAAAAGTCATGACGCCGTGGGACGGACCCCAAATACGAACCGCCGGAGGATACCTCATTACACCAGTCGGGTGATGCACTGCTCGCGTCGAGATCAACGGTGAGACGTGCCCTGTGAAGTTCGTCGTTCTGCAAGACTGTGCGAGGGATGTTATCCTCGGAATGGACTTCCTTTGCGAGTATGGCGCCGTCATCGACCTCGGAGCAAACCGGTTGACACTACGAAAACCTCTTTCACCACCGGAGGAACCCAAAGCGACATCATCCGCGGTCCGAGTTCTCGCAAGTCACGTGAACTTACCGCCGCGGTCAAGTGTTTTCGTGCCCGTCGGGATCACCGAAGCTTTCTGCGGCGAAGTTCTGCTCGAGGGAAGCCTCCAGTTGCTCCTAGGAAGAGGAATAGGCGTCGCAAGAGGAGTAGCGGAACTTCATGATGGCCGCACTGTGGTACTCGTGACGAACTTTCGGAATGAAACGCAACACCTCACGAAAGATGCCGCGGTTGGCCACGTCGAGGACCTCCAAAACTCCGCCAAAATCGCCGCCATTACTGACGAACCCTCGACACCTCAGCAAGACAGTACGTCGCCTGCGCAGCTCGACATCGACCCTAAGCTTCCGGGCCCAAAACGACGGCAGCTGATTCACCTCCTTGCCGAATACCGCGACTGCTTTGCTACGTCGTCAAAGGTGCGCCAAACAGCCATTGCGAAGCACCGCATCGTTACCGAGGACGACGCGCGCCCTGTACATCGATCACCGTACAGAGTCTCCATTAAAAAAAGGGAGGTGATCCAGGAGCAAGTTCAAGAGATGCTGAACGACGACATAATCAAGCCATCAAGCAGTCCTGGGCCTCTCCAGTCGCACTGGTTAAGAAGAAGGACGGAACGCTTAGGTTCTGCGTGGACTACCGCCAGCTGAACGCGGTGACGAAGAAAGACGTCTATCCACTCCCCCGCATTGACGACACTTTGGACCGGCTGCGCCACTCTCGATACTTTTCATCGATGGACCTGAAGAGCGGCTACTGGCAGATCGAAGTCGACGAACGGGACCGAGAGAAGACAGCTTTCGTCACGCCGGATGAACTGTACGAGTTCAAGGTTATGCCCTTCGGACTGTGCACGGCGCCAGCAACTTTCCAGCGTGTCATGGACACCGTACTGGCAGGACTGAAGTGGCAGAGCTGTCTCGTCTACCTCGACGACGTCGTAGTGTTTTCCGGCGACTTCGACGAGCACTTGCGACGACTCCAAGCTGTTCTCCAGGCCATACAGACCGCCGGACTCACCCTGAAGCCGTCAAAGTGTCGGTTCGCCTATGACGAACTGAAATTCCTCGGTCACGTGGTTAGTAACGAAGGCGTTCGCCCCGACCCAGAAGACTCGCGCCGTCGCAGCATTTCCAGCGCCGAGAGACAAGAAGGCCGTGCGAAGGTTCCTTGGATTATGTGCCTACTATCGCCGCTTCGTTCGAGATTTCGCAAGGATTTCCGCGCCGCTCACAAACCTCACGAAGGACGCCGACAAGTTCGAATGGGCCGAGGAGCACCCTATTGAAAAATATTTTTACCGGAATGTCATTTCCAGTAAAAGTCTTTTTTACTGGATTATGGGACTGTTTTCACTTCCAGTAAAGCCGTAGTTTCCCGGAATGTCACCGGATTTTTTTACTAGAAGGTTACCAATTGTTTTACAGGAATGTTACCGGTTTTTTACCCGAATGTCACCAGAAGTTTTATTAGAATGTCACCGGATGTCTACCGGAAGTTTATTTCCGGTAAAAATCTATTTTACTGGATTATAGGACTCTTTTCGCTTCCAGTAAAGCCACAATTTACCAGAAGATCACAAGATAATAATATCTTCATTATCTTTGAAAAAATACATGTGTGCGTGCTGGCTCACGAAAGCAAAGATGCTTGTATGTGAGACCAGGCAGCCAATAAAATACCGTGACACAGTGAACACTGGAGAAACAAAACAAACAAACAACAATAATGTAGGAATGTGGGCAACGAATACGCACTAAGTAATTATATAATTATTATTGCGCGAGCGTGAGGCACCATTCTCTTACATTCTGTTTTACCGCACGAAAGGATGATATTTTCAGCAAAGACTCTGGCAAACTGTTGAAGATTGGCCGGAATTCTCCGTGTTTTTTCTTTCTTTTTTCGGAAGTCAACAAAAGGCACTTAGGAGGAAGCCTGTGAACCGTGGTTGGTGTATGTTTACCAGATGCTGGACGATTCGGTAACAATTAAAGTGGTTAGTCCACATAGACCTGAAGGTTCTATTATCTATTTAACCGGGTCGATACCAGTGAAACAATTTGCACAGCTGTAGACAAAAGCAATCAGACCAAATAGGAACAACCGAGTTCTTTGTCGCAAAAGACATCTTTCAAGGTACTCACAATGCCGCCGGGTAAATTCCTAGACGTACGGTAATAAAACCGCGCAGATGCACCACACGGACACAGACACGTATGCTCTCAGTAACACTTTTTTGCAAAAACCACGAACGCGCGAAACGAACATCCGCCGCCGTTGAGAAATCACAGGCACAGATCACGATGTCGTCTCTGATGTCGTCGCCGCGGATGCACCAGGCGTCAGTAGCACGCTTAGCGAAAATCACGAACGCGCGAAACGAACATCCGCCGCAGTTGAGAAATCCCGGGCACACTCACGATGTCGTCCCTGATGCCGCCGCCGCGGGTGCACCAGGCGTCAGTAGCACGCTTAGCGAAAACCACGACCGCGCGGAACGAACATCCGCCGCCGTTGAGAAATCCCGGGCACACACACGATGTCGTCCCTGATGCAGCCGCCGCGGCTGCACCAGGCGTCAGTAGCACGCTTAGCGAAAACCACGATCGCGCGAAACGAACATCCGCCGACGTTGAGAAATCTTGGGCACAGTCTTTTTCGCTCGCTGGATGCTTCTGAAGCCGGACGGACAAAGAGGCATAAGAAACAGGTCACTGAAAGATATTTTCTTTTCATCTGCACACCCAGCTGCTCTGGAAGATACAGGCCGCACACATGGAATGAGAATCCGAGACTGAGCGTTCGTTCCTGGCCGGCCGTTGCTCGTTGACGGACAAAGAAGCCGGTTTTCTCAACAAAAAAAAAAGTCAGCAAAACGACCTTTTTGAATTTTCCCCACGAAACAATGCGAGGGGAGAGGGTGCGTGGGGACTCGTCCTTGGTGCCAGGCATCAAGGACGCCCAGTCCCCGGCTCGCCTCGGCTTTCCCCTCCCCTCGCGTCGGCTTTGAGTGAAGTTCGGTAAACAGGGAAGCGAGTCACCCGTTTCGGGTAAGATAAAAACCGGGTCGTCTGGGAAACGAAAGTGGCTGCCGGTGGCATTCCAGCGAAATCTGGAAACACGATGCCGGTGAAATTCCAGCGAAATCTGTTTGGCGGGAAATAATCTAGCAAAGACTGATAAACTGGTTTCGGATGAAAACGGGTGAAAGTGCCCACCTTTTTGGATCGTCAAAACAGTTCGCTGCACGCACTTCTTGAGGGTTGCAACGTCGTCCCGAGCTAAAACTCGCACTCTCGAGAATGCCGCCCGAGTGGTCTCGTACCTGCTCTGGCCCCGACTTTTGCCTGTCGCAAATAGCAAGTTGCCGGTGATCGCTGCCCAACTTTTTGGATCGTCAAAAACAGTTCGCTGCACGCACTTCTTGCAGGATTGCAACGTCGTCTCGAGCTAAAACAAGCACTCACGAGAACGGCACTGCATTGGCGGCCACCATTACAAACTCAGCTAGTCCCCCTGCTCGTCTTGGCTTCCTTGCCTTTAGCCGTTCCCCTTTCGTCGGCCACCAGTGAAGTTCGGCGTCTGGCAAACGAGAGTGGCTTCCGGTAGCATTCCAGCGACGGGTAATCGAAATGGTTCTGGCAAAACTTTCAGCGAAAGTGTCGTCCGGTAATATTTCCACCACAGACTGGTAAACGACGCTGGTTTCTGGTGAAAATGAGTGGAAATTAACCCGTTTCCACTGAATGTCACGGGAAGTTTTTGCGGATTTTAACCGAAAGTGGCTCCGGTAAAACGTCCACCGGAATCTGGTAACTGAAAGTGGCGGCCGGTAATATTTCCACCAAGAAACTGGTAAACTACGCTGGTTTCTGGTGAAAATGAGCGGAAATTAACCCGTTTCCACCGAATGTCACTCGAAGTTTTTGCCGGATTTTTCAATAGGGCAGCAGCAGGCATTCGACGAGCTGAAGCGACGACTGCAGACTCCTCCTGTTCTTGGACATTTCGATCAGGATGCGGAAACCGAAATTCACATGGACGCCAGTAACGCTGGACTTGGCGCGGTACTGGTGCAAGTGCAACAAGGCACCGAGCGAGTTATCGCCTACGCAAGTCGGACACTGTCCAAAGCGGAGAAAAATTACTCCACGACTGAAAAAGAATGCCTTGCGGTCGTCTGGGCAATCACGAAGTTTCCTCCGTACTTGTACGGGAGCCCGTTCCGTGTAGTCACGGACCACCACTCGCTCTGCTGGCTTGCAAACCTCAAGGACCCGTCAGGACGACTCGCTCGATGGAGTCTCCGACTACAGGAGTTCAACATGAACTGTAGTCTATAAGTCAGGCCGCAAGCACAGCGACGCCGATTGCCTGTCCAGAGCCCCTGTCGAGACATCCTCCGGCAGCATCGGCGACGATGACGACGAGTGCTTCCTTAGGGCGGTCAACACCGACGACATGGCGCGACGTCAAAGAGACGATCCTGTGTTGCGCGCCTTAATCGAGCACCTCGAAGGACGAGGGGGTACTATCCCCCGTGTCTTCTTGAGAGCCCTGCCGACCTTCGTCCTCCGACAAGGTGTGCTTTACAAGGAGAACTTCGGAGACAACAGCTCGCCATGGCTGCTGGTAATCCCTGCCGACCTTAGAGAGGAGATCTTCCAAGCCTGTCACGACGACCCAACGGCTGGGCACCTCGGCTACAGCAGGACGCTCGCCAGGATTCGAGAAAAATACTACTGGCCAAGGCTACCGAAGACCGTTCACCTCTACACTCGATCATGCCACGAGTGTCAGCGACGCAAGAAACCGCCGACGAAGCCATCAGGACATCTGCATCCGATTGCTCCCCCGTCTACGCCGTTCCAGCAGATCGGAATGGATTTACTTGGCCCTTTCCCGCCGTCAACGTCGGGAAACCGCTGGATAATCGTCGCCACAGATTATCTCACACGGTACGCCGAGACGAAAGCCCTTCCATCAGGTACGGCTGTGGAAGTCGCCAAGTTTTTCATCGAGTCCATTGTCCTCCGGCACGGCGCCCCCGAAGTCCTCATTACCGACCGTGGATCATCGTTCATGGCCCAGCTGACGCAAGAGATCCTTCGTCTCAGTGGCACCGGCCACCGTCGAACCACTGCGTACCATCCGCAGACAAATGGACTAACAGAACGGCTGAACAAAACCATCGCCGACATGATCTCAATGTATGTCGACGTAGAGCACAAGACTTGGGACGAGGTGTTACCCTACGTCACATTTGCTTACAACACGGCGGTGCAAGAGACCACAGGAGTAACACCGTTTCAGCTGGTGCATGGCAGGAAAGTGTCGACCATGCTCGACGCAATGCTACCCCACGAGCCAGCTGACGATGGGATACCCGACGCCCAGGTGGTTGCTCAACGAGCCGAAGAAGTTCGCCAGATCGCCCGACTCCGAATTCAAGATCAACAACGTGTCGACGCTACCCGGTACAACCTTCGCCGGATCGACGTTCGCTTCAAGCCCGGAGACCGTGTGTGGGTTTGGACCCCAAATACGACGACGCGGTCTAAGCGAGAAACTCCTGAAGCGCTACTTTGGACCCTACAAAGTGCTTCGCCGACTCGGCGATCTGAACTACGAGGTGATGCCCGACGGAACACGGACTTCATCACGCCGCCCTCCACGACCCGAAGTCGTCCACGTCGTGCGCCTCAAGCCGTACTACGCGCGATAAGACTGTGAACCGTGATCTCGTGCAACACCTGATAGGATTGTGTTTTGCCAGCCTCCGTATTTTCCCATTCTTTTGGTTGTCCTGCTCTGTTTTGTTGCTTTGCGGCATCGAGACGATGCCTTTAGGGGGAGTAATGCCACGCGCGTCAGCAAGCAAGTGCGTGCGTGGCCGAGTGGTTACCGCGCTTGACTTTCGTGCGGAGGCCCAGGGTTCGATTCCTGGGTGTTCCGCGGATTTTATTTATGCTTCCAGTTTACGTTCTGGTGGATTCGAGAACATTGTTGTTTATTCTAGGCCCGAATGTTCTACGCGTCGAACCTTCCACGCCGATTATTCCAGAAGCCCACGCGTGTACATAAGGGGCTCCGCGTGGCGAGCCGGAGTCAGTTTCGCCTCAGCGTTCGATCCTGCTGCTTCGCCGCTTTCGACGCCCGCGACGCTCTATTGTTATCTTTCTTTTTCCCTTTATTTTTGGGCACAAGTTCGCCCCATTAAACGTTCAGTTTACTTCAGTTATTCGCCGCCTCATCACTTGTCATTCGTGACAATATGACTTCTATATTGATACGCTAACACCTGCCAAGTATATAGTCTGTGACTGTCTCAATCTATTGGCCCACTTCGGTCTAGAGGTGTCGATCGTCGCTCCAACTAGGGAAGGACTTTTAAATAGACGTCATGCGGCGTCATGCATAGATCACATTAGCGTACGCGCTCTGAATGTAGTTGGGAAATCAGCCGTGATAAAACAAAAAATTGCTGCCCACTACGTTTATTGCATGTCAGCTCACTTCAAAACTCAGTGTTGAACGACCGACAAAATCAACCAAACAAGTATAAATAATTAATTGAGTAAGGCTTGATAATTAGGCTAAGGCCAATGATTACAATAGTGTGCTGTCTATTCAAGATTTCGGCGAAGTCTATAGTCACTTTCCAGATCAATTCATGTCTTTCAGGCTACAAGCTTTAAAGGATATCACTGTAACGTGCCGACGTGTCAAACATGAGTGGTTAACAGTGGATATTTTGCCACCTATAAAGTCCAAAGATACTCGTTGGGTCCAATGTCGGCGTTCTACAACGAATGCCCAGTTGAAAGCAGAATTTCGTGGTAGACGTAATCGTGTAAATTCGCTTATCTCCTCAGCCAATTCAAAATATTTCTGAGATCAATTTCTTAAAGCACGGCCGAATATTTCAGATATATGGTGTTTAATAAATCAACTGCGAGGCGAGGCGGATTGGAGATCAATTGATGGCATGCTTGAGAAAGTGTTAGGTTATAATACGACAACAACATTTGAAGACTTCAACCGTTTCTTCGTCACATTCCCTGGGGTATCCCGTGACAATGCTCAATTTCCAACAGAGCTTCAAGATTCCAATGTTTCCTCTGCTTTCCTTCCCACAAAGACAGAGCATGATCTACGCGTGGCTTTTCAGTTTCAAAACAAACATGTACCTGGTATAGATTGTATTAGTGCGGAAGATCTTCGGAGACATTATGTCGCTATAAACGTGCTTTATATGTTAAATGGTTTTATTCAGAGCAGGAGGATAACACGTGATTTAAAGATTGCGCTAGTGAAACCTTTATTTAAAAATAAATGCGAGGTAGATTCGATAATTATCGCCCAATTTTACTCATAAATTGTGTAGTTCGAATTCTTGAAAAACCTTTTTAAACTATGACGTCGTTACTTGAAAAAGTCGAGGTCCTCTTACCCAATCAATGTGATTTCCTTAGTGGTCGAGGGACCCAGCCACTTCTTGAAAATGGTTAAGATGAGTTGCATCCTCCTTTCGAGAGAAATCAAACCGCCTGTGCTCTCTTTGTTGATGTGGCAAAGGCGTTTGATGCAGTTAGTCATAACATCTTACTAACAAAATTGAACAATGTTGGTTTTCGCGGTTTATTCCCTTCTTTGCTTCAGAACTTTTTCACTTGGCGTTCACATACTGTTTCTATAGGAAATAAATAGCCGAGGCTCTGAAGTTATCTTAAAAGCGGATGTATTTCCAAGGTTCTATTTTGCCCCCTCTTCTCTTTGACGTATTCGTGAACAATATGTTCAAGGCTCTTTCCAGATGCAAGCTATACCACTACGCGGAAGACACGGTGTTGCTATCTATTCTAATTGATTATGCTGCAGCAATCACGCTGCTTCAAGACGATACGTGCCACCTACATGAATGGTTTAAAGCAAATTGTCTGTCGATAAATACATCTAAAACTATACTTATTTTATCTCGCCATCCTCTGAAAGTTTTAACTTCCGATCTTCCACTTTATTTGCATACATCTAAGTGCATCACCCGCAATTGTTCTTCTGCGGCTTACGTCGATAATGTGAAATATTTAATGATTGAGAACAAGCGTGTTGGTGAATAGATACTAATACTTGAAAAAATAAAACATCGAGGACGAGGACGGAAGCAGGACTTTTTTCATTGAACAACAACATAGAGTGGCAAAATCTATAAAACCGCAACCCAAAGGTTTCAACGTTCTCGAAGGAAAGGAGGAAATTGTTAAAAAGGAAATGGAACTCACTATAAATATAAAAAGATTAAAAAGCGCTGGCGTCATGACGAGGTATAAGTAATCTAGTTATCTCTGATGCAAGGACTTCGACCTCTCTCATCGACAGTGATAATGAAGGTGGAAAAATATTGTTGTTGACTTCTCAAAAGAAAGGTACAATAAATTTACTAGTTTAAAAAGCATTCGCGCTACCTCGAGGTATCAGTAATCTATTTATATCTTGTGTTAGGAATTCAACCTTACTTTGTTAGTGATAAATAAGGTAAATAAATGTTGTTGACAGTCCCCATGGCAAATGATTCTATGATTTCTCTCCCAATTCTGTTTTTGTGCCCGCCCAGTATTTTAATATCAAAGAAATAAAAAGTACAATCATCGCACATGCGGCTGTCAATGATGATTGGGTGAAAATGCTCACTTTGAAGCCTTTGATGCTTCCAAGTTGTGTTCTTTGAGTCGATGGTTGACGCATCTCCCAGTCTGGTCAATGTACTGACTGCCGCAGCTTACTAGAATTGAATTACCATTTCTTTCTTCGCACCCTAGGAACTTTTTGGTATGTTTTACATTGCATCCTCAGGGGCTGTTGCTCCCATTAACCTTTTAACACATATGTTTAAGGCGCATACAACAGGAAACAAACAACACTCGGGTCAAACTTGGACGTGATAGATCTTAAACGGTGCGCGGACTTGTGCATGTAGGGAATCACAGTGAAACGATCTTTCTTTTTGACAACAGCTTGCGGAAATTGGTGTCTGAGAATGAATCTCTCAAGGGTGAAACAAGTAGGTCTGCAGGAAAACCTGCTTTTATCAACGTCCGATGCTGCATCCTGAGGCTACTTTCACAGAAATGAGTACACGACTTGGAGAATGAGGACTTAAAAAGTGACCTCACTATGCATGCTTCAATGACTTGGAGTGAGCACTGGTGAAAGAGAGGACTTGCTTCTCCGATCTCTGCTGGAAGGCCCGACAAACACCTGTGGAGTGGGGATGTAAGCGTAAATGCAGGAATTGTCATCCTTCCTTTGAAATATTTTCCCTCGGAAGTCCAGCTAACCTTTTGACATTTTTCTCGTGTCCTTCTTCGAGAACGTTGCAACCTCTTGGGGGGGGGGGGAGGGCGGTTTTATAGTTTGTACCATTCTATATTGTTGCTCAATGAAAGAAGTGCTATTTCTGTTGCCCTCCTCGATGTTTTTTTTTTCCTTTCTAGTGTTTGTGTATTAAATATTTATGTAGTTTGATAGCAATTTGTCATGGAATTTTCATTGGTCATATATTTGTGCAAGACTAAGAAATGTATCTTGTTTATTGTATGATGAAAAAATTATAATACTTAGTTCAACAAAAAAGTGAAAAGTTAAAGCGTTGGAATACAGTGTTTGGCGAGACGGTTATAGTTATTTTTGGTCATGGTTCGGGACAATGGGCCTACAAAATTGATACAGTTTTGAAAGGCATTTTTAAAAGTATTGTTAACGATTCCATATCGACAATGTGAGGATAAAAAGTTAAGAGCATTACATTGTACCTTTATTCAAGTTACTACTAATACTCTAGCTGTTGTACTAAGGTACTTTTGGAACAATAGGCTCAAAATTACCCTTATGTTTCATCTCGCTCACTTCTGCAGCGCTGAACGCTATGTGGTGCCTTATGTCGCTTCAAGATACAGGAAAAGCAAGTGCAATTTTTACATTCCTTTTATCTTCAACGACCTCCCGGATGACATCTATCACGTGGACTCGTATGAAGGACATTAAAACGAGTTCTCCAGAACATTTGGGGCTAGTCGTGACAGCGTGTTTGTGCATACGGTTCGTCATGCTGTGGATGACATTCTGAATAATGTGTCTCGAAATTAAAACCTGATGTGTTGGGGACACTTTTCACTTAACGTGTAGGGTGCTGTTCCACAAGCCTCCTGGCCGTGACAGACCCATGAATTTACTTTGATGGAACACGAGCTAATAAACGCTTTGTGTTCGTGCAATAAACATTATTATTATTATTGTTATTATTATTATTATTATTATTATTATTATTACTCTGCCAGATCTGCATTCCTGAATAAATAATTATTATAAATTATTATTATTATTATTATTATTATCTGAATATGCTAAACAATAGAAAAATATATTAAAAGAACCCCAGCATTCTTGCTCCTTCGTCAAGCAATGTCAAACCGTAAGCTTCAACTATTGTGAACAACAAACGTCAGGAATAAATAAATCAGCCCAAATTCCTTATCAAGAGCGCCTCAGAACGTTTTGCTGCGTATCCTTGGCCTTGTTAAGTAAGGTGTTTTTTATAGTCGGAAAAGACGGGAATCAAGCAAAGCAGGTGCCGCTCCCGGTATGCCTCGGTGACTTTTTCTGAGGAAGTCTATTCGGGAATAAGCCTGCGCGCAGATATCGCCACTCGTTTCTTGGGAAAATACATATTTTAGGAAGCTCGCGCCATTCCTTTCCTCAACCGTCGACGCGCCTGCCTAGCCCCCTTGTGTGACATCCCGCTTGTGTGACAAAGCGCAATAAATTGAGTTCCTTAGCGTTTGCGAGCAAGACGCCTCGAGAGGAAAGACCGGGAATACGTCACACTAGTCCTCTTGGGAGAATATGAGTAGATTGACTCCGAGGCGGATGGGAAATGTTTCACGTGACGACTCCTTGTAAAAGCGTACTCCCATTGATCCGGCTTAACATACTGACACGAACGTTAACATCTTCTAAATCACGAAGACAGGAAACATATCACCCTTTAACTAAGAACCTTCACCGTTGAATGAACAGTGAAACCGGTGAGTCGACTGTCTTTTAGTCACATTTAGAAAATAAGCTACTCATCATGTTTAATACTCATGTCGCGTGCGCCTAGCAACGACATGTACTGTATAGTATACGATTCACTTTGAGGCGCATAAGGCTGTTGCGGTGTAAACAGGAAGATATACGTGTTTTGGTACATATACTGTAAATAAAATGTAGCAAGAATGACTGCATCAAGATACTGAAAAGTAATGTCAAATAATTTAATTAGTTTTGGGAAGTGTATTGTAATATAATGTATACTTTAGTTTACGGTAATGTAATGAATGTCTTGATAATGGTGATATAAGTTAATTGTCTTTAATTTAAGTAATTTGTAATGTATTCATTACTTTTGCAGTTTTCAAAATAATAATGAGTAAGATAATTATTTTAACCAGATTAATCGCCATTCTTTGATCGAATAATTAATACGATTTATCGGTTTCGTTCATTCCAGTGCACATAACTTCACAATAACTAAAAATTAAACTGTTTGCCTTTGTTGAATAAGAAATAAACGGCGGAATCGTACGATTTCGGATTTTAAATGAACCTCAGAATTATAGTTGAGAACGGTCAAAAAGGCACCAACAAATCCCAAGTATTGCTTCAGTCGCAGATGCAAAGAGGTTCTTGATGTTCTCCGGCATTAGCGAACTCCCTTGATTGTTCAACAACAGTCTCTGGTGCTCTAAACGGACACTTGCGTGCTGTTGAAGTGGCTCGTAGACGTATAAACTTCTCCACTTGTTTGTAGTTACAAAATCTCGCCCCGATAGTTTACTTAAGGTCCAAACTTTTACGTAAAGTTTACCTTCATGCAGTTGTACTCGTCCAGGCCTGCTTGGTTAATGCGTTGAATCTTACCACTTTTGATTAGTCAACATTTAAACTGATTAACCGGTAAACACTTAATCGCGATTAAAGCATTTATTGATTAATTGGTAGTCCAGTCGATTAAGTGCCCAGCCCTAGTATTTAGTATTTCTGTGTATTTTCTCGATTTTCGACATCGCACGCCGTTCTCAAGGTGAGTACTAAAACCGGTACTGTTCTCTGTCATAGTTATAGGCCGTTTTACTTGCAGCTGAGACAGAATGCTATCGAACGTCAGGGCATATGTATCCAATGTATGTAGAGCATGCATAGTAAGAACAGCGACGCAAGTACCGACTGCGGGGTCCATATCACATGAGCGAATGACGTTTTAGCAAACATCGCCACTTGAGCGAATCGACATTTTAGCTAATAACAGGGTCACATGTACCGCCCCCCATCCACTGCGTTCACGCCGCTACGCGGCGGCGGTATGCAGCGGCTCATTACATGAAATGTGAAGCTACTTTGCCCACCCGTAAACGCCGCTTTGCGGCGCCGACCATTCGCTACAGTGTCATGCGATGAAAAGTCGGCGTTCGCTAAAACATCGTTCGACCGACTGAGTGCCACCCGCCGATTGCGCTAGGACCTGGGGCCCTAATCTGGACACTTGACGAAAAAGTCGGCGAGGAATTCGAGCGCTGGAATTGGTCGGCGCCAAAGTTAAGCGCGGCACCTGCCGATCGCGGCCGCCGAATTTCTCGCCGACTTTTTCTCTAAGTGTCCGAGATTAGGGACCCTGGAAGTTCGTGCCGGCTGCGTTGACGCGCGCTATTCCGTCTGGCTCCAGTACCACTCGCGTGCTTAAATGAAAGAATGTTGCTTCGACATCGCGCACCACTTGCATCCAGCCTAAGTCAAAGCAGCTCCGGTGTCCTACGCAGCGCTTGCCAACAGCCAGGCGAGCAGAACATCTGTCGTTCTTTTGCTTGTCGGCCGCTGACTAGTGCCAGCGGTAAATCATCGTAGAGGTTTAGCTGACGCACCTGTTCAGCGTTCTCAGAGGCAATAAAAATCCGTTATCAGCTTTATTTTTCAGAAATTTAGCGCGGACTTGCTGGCTTTGATTATAGGTTTCCGGTGTGTAACGTTCTAACGGTATAACGCAAACGTTTCCCAAGCTGCCGCGTTCACCTACACACACGCCGAGAAAGTATATTGACTTCTGCACGTTTTTTTCGTCTCTACAGTAAGACGGAGTGCTTGAAAGCGATCTACAATAACGCAAAGTTTAAAGCGAAATAATTTCGAGGATTTGTCAATATACTATCACGTAGAAAAAATTTAAATGAAAATAAAACTGAAAGCAAATGTTTCATGAGGCTAACTTGTGCCTACAAACTCAAACAAACACGCAAAAAGAAATCATGGATTGTGCGACGACGACGAAAGAGGATATGTCCTGGTACTGGCCAGACTCAACTTCTTTCATACACAGTACGTATTTTAGAACATTCTAGAAAGGAACAAGCAACACGTTACGCGATTCTAGCAGAACGTTTTAGAATAGCCGCGAAAGATAAAATGAAGACCTGAGCTGGCAGTGTTCGAACCCTGTGCTTCCGCCTTGCGCGGTGCACTTTTGGCCATGGACGTTTTTTTCTTTGTTATTTGGTTGGAAATAAGAAAAAAATACAGTTAATTTATAATAATGGAACGCCTGACACTGTGGTGAGGAAAATATAAAAAAAGAACTTCCAAGTCCAAAAAACAAACACATAACAGCAGGAGAAGGTCTCAATCCTCAAGCCGTTATCCTAGTGTTGTCTGTTTCTACGACTGAACGTTTCTTAATTTTTTCCCACCACAGTTTCAGGTGCTATATTGTGATTATTTGTCACCAGCTCGCCGGCACTCTCACAGTTATTTATCAACAGCAAATTCACATAAGGTATTGGTAAAAGTTGTTGTAGTGTTTTATTGTTAAATATTACAGTAAAGCAATTTTTCTGTTGTTAAATACACCTGAGGTGGCCGTCAGGGCTTTAGGGGAGGCTTAGATTACTATTATAAAGCAGTACGCTGAGCATATGCAGTGCTCGATCAAGCTGGATAAGTCGTCAAGGTTTCCCCTGTCTCAAAAGCCGGTCGAAACGACGTCTGCAAACATGGAATCACTACTGTAGCACGGACGGAAATCAAAGAAGGAAATCTTTCATACCTGATATCCTATCCTTCACCGAAGGCCATGGGTCCCCCTCTTATAATAGAGGAGTGAAAGTGCTACACTAGGCGCAATGAAGCATAATTTAAACGACAAGAACGATGGCTGGGGAAAAACCACACATGTGCGTGTGGGCGCCCCAGAGACAGCCATTAAAATGGTTCATGCGTAAAGGTAATTGTTTTATTGTTTTCAGACTTAACTAAAGCTATTTTGTACAGATGACACATTCAAGAAAAGCTGCATAACTTGACCGATGCAGATTGCTTACCACAAATCATTCTGTTGATAAAAGACTTCTTTACCTAAACAGATCCTCAGAATGACACGTGTGTCTTATTTCTGACACAAGACCAACCACTGGAAAGGGGGACACATGGTAAGAGTAAAAGCCTTTGTATACACTGGGAAAACAGGTCACCGCATGATGTTTTTCCGACGTAGTCAAGCGAAGAGTAACAGTGAGTGATAAAGAGCCGTGCCCAAAGTGTGCGAGCAGCGACCATAGAGGACTTCTGTGAAAATTCATTTTCTTGTGAGAACTGTAATCGTTGTCATACTGTCTCCTTCTCTCCTGCCACCTGTGACGATTGTGAACATTTTCTTACTTTACAAACCAAAGAACGCATATTGTACAGGAAGGCTAGACAATTGTTTTCTTCTATTTCAAAAGTTTCGTACTCTGACGAGGTGCGCAGGAACCCCACATCACGTACGGAACCCAACGCCACAAAGTTTTCCCTCGTTCACTTGGTAAACCCCTTTGTTGCCTGATATGAATCTACAAGGAATCAGTGGTTTCGTATTCCTGAAAGAGGTAAAAGAAGGGTTATACGTGCGCGACTAAAAGAAGCGATGAAAGCATTAAATTTTCACGGAGGAAGTTGAGGAGGCAGAAACACACGTAAGAAAAATGCAGGAGCAGGCTACCCCGGAACGCGAGTGCTTATCATGGCATGTTCACTCGAGGAAAAAAAATGTTGTAATTAAGGCTTTTGTATTTAGTTAGTTATTAGGGATCGTTAACGCGATAGTCTTAAATGAACGCTGGGGTGAACTAAGCTTAGGGTGATATGAAATATCTCGAATTTGAAGCCGCTCTTTTGTAAAATAAGATCAAGCCCACATGTTTACTCTCTGTAAAGCCGCTAAAAGCCACCCACATCTTTTTGAAATCCGACTCTTCATCATGCTTAATAATTTTTGGATATCTTAACTTACTGATATGTATACTTCGGGGTATTTTGAGGTCCCGTTGCCGGGAATATATTTCATTGCACGTAAACATCAGAGAAAACAAAAAAAACAGCGTTTATTTTTTAATATATTGCATTGAAAAGGCTGCGTAAAGAAGATTCAAATAACGCACAGCATAGACACTCTTCAACCCTTTCTACATGGCAATTTCAACGGCCAGTTCAGTCTAAGGGGAGTTGAAATGTCACGGCACGGGATTTGGGGGTAGAAATTGACGATGGTTATCTGTTTATGATATCCTGTAAACAACTATCATAGATATGCGTAAAAAAGAGCCTTATCAGCGACAGAAATACTAAAAATGTCTAATCAGTAAATAACAAAGGTAATGCCTTTAAAATTCTAACTAATCCGGAGACGTGCCTTTTCTCAAATTCCAAATGTTGAGATACAAACAAGGATAGCGGTGTAGCCATTCCGCTGAATGCACAACGCACGAACATGCATCATTGAAGCAATGATATTTTAAAGTCAGGGCTTGACGTCTCTGCTACACAGAGCGTTCGACTAGAATGCGTCGAATATGTCGTCAGAGTTGTGCAAGTGTT
>JAZHYW010061517.1:0-42076 GCA_037355805.1 Ixodes ricinus
GGAAAGGAGAAGAGCAGAGTGCGCGGGGAAGCCATGGTGCCGAGCTCAGACTGCACTCTTAGAAAAAAGGGTATCGATAGTCCTCCCTTAGGGGAGGAACGGTCTTGTAACCTATGTTCCTTCAGAAAGAGAGAAACTTTCGTCCCTGAAGCAGGGAGCAACTAGTTCCTCCGTCGCCTGCATCTCATTATGGCGGCCCTGAATCGAGCAAATCGAGCTCAATAAGGCTTAACGAGGACGCTACATCTCTTGTACGGGACGGAGGAGCAGCAAATAAAAGCGTAACACGAGCTTTCCGCGAACTGTGTTTATTTTTGAAGCCAGATTCCCCCCACAGGTACAGAAACTTGCGTTTCGAAAGCAGTTACTCAGTCTTCTCGTCGACGAGCACTGCGATGTTAATCGGAGACAACCGATACCCAGTTACTTCGCGCACTTCACGTCTTACCTTTGCTGTTTCTCGAGTCACAATTCCCTCGTCAACCGCATATCACGGAGGAATGGCAAACCAATCCGCGAAACCAAAAGCCGCTCTCAAAAGAACAAAATCGAAGCCGCTGTTTATCGCGTAGCGTGAAAGAAGGTTAAATCGCTTGCCACCAGATGGCAGGGTCAAGCAGAGTAATGGCAAGTAGCTAGGCTAGGTGGCGCTAGGTACTGTCTAATTCATGTTCTACAAAAAAAATGTATTTCCTCAGGCCACCATTCCGCTGCAGGACCTTCGGGAACCTCCACTATACACACATCATGCATACGACAAGCATCAGGTGAACATACATTGAGAGCATACACATACATGGCACATACAAACATCAATACAACGGCACACTGACCCGCACACTACACCTGAGCTCCGCGTTTCCGTCTTTTATACTGGTCGTTTTGAACGTACAGAATTTCTCGGTGACTGAATAAGCAATAAAAATATACCCAGCACGTTGATTTTTTCCAGCAATGTCATACATCTGAGAGTATTTTTAATGGCTCAGGGGATGAATCTCTTATTGAAAAGCAAACGCTCAATCATGCCGTAATTATTTGAAAGCCAATAAATCAAGCCGCTCCAATGCGGTTCGAAGCCATGAGTTTGTTTCGCCGCACGGCAAGTCGTAGCCTGTATTTCTAATGTAGTGTTTGCTTTTCTATTTGTGCTGTTGGCGCACGGTTGCAATTGCTGTCTTGAATTAATCTCTGTAGAGCGGATATTCACTCAGCTGGAAGTGATGCTTCACAGGCTGAGAAATCGCTTTTCGATCAACTTGAATGCATTCAAAGCCGCGACTTGCGGCAGGTGTTAAGTGCACGGAGCTACTCCGTGGCGAGCACGAAAAATTCTAGCGGTCATCCCAGCGCGCCACTTGGATGGCAGTTTCTCCAGGAACCGTAGTATATTTAATCAGCAAAATAATGGGTAGCTTTTTTTTTCAATTTTACCTACTATTCTTTTTCAATGCTAAAATTCCAACATGTAAATATACGTTCTTTCCGTCATGATTTCGTACTGTTCAGTCCTTTCCTCAGAGAGCAATCGCTCTCGGGGACAAGACAACCGACAGTCACGTTGGCCACTGTATGTTAGGAGCTTACTGTTCAGACCAGGGTTCCAACATGACTATCCGCATGTTGATCGATTGCACCTAATCCCTCAAGTGGTATTAAACGTTTTAATGTAGAGCGGAATGTCAGCCTGCGGCACCCTGCCCCCTCCGATCACGGCCCGACCAGCAGCATCAATGCCCGACAGTTTACGTCACCTCATCTTGTTGTTACACTGCTGATACGCGAACACACGGTCATATCGGCGATAATTCCAGTCTTCTGTTCACAACCCACAACACTGCAATCACGATGTTGCTGCTATGTTGCTGACACGCACAAATACAGAAGCACGTTGAACGCCGGTTGCACTTGGCATCGGAAAACAGAACCGAACACAGCACGGAAGGCGCCCAGGCAGCCGGCAGCAAAACCTGCCTGTCTTGGACGCAGTTCCTGCGATTTCCATAACGTCGAGACAGTTCCGCGTGGTTTACGGTCATCTTACCCAGTGTTACGTGTACGTGGCGCTGCTGGCACTGTTCCTGAACTTCGCTGTTTCTAGCGGCTTCGATTGCTCGTTTGATAAAATATTAATGATAAACACGTCAATGCAACCGAAATGTTCCGCACGTTTGGACTAGAAGACGGAATTACAGGCGGCCTTCGCTGCCGCTGAAGCTCAATCCACTCAACAGCATTTATTAAACAACGTGCGCGACCTGCTCGAAAAACGAAACCGAAAGAAGATGCGTCGGGAGGGCGAAAGCTTTCTCCCGTCTGCCTGGAGAAGGAGGAAAACGTCTCGTTCCTCCTTCTTCTCGTGTCCGCTTGGGGGCGCGTCAGTAGAAGGGAGGAAGACGCGCCGTTGCTACTTTTTTCCTCCATTTTTCTTAGAGTGTGGAGTGATTATTGGATAGATGGAAACCTAGCTGTCTTTGTCTCCACTCACTAGCTCCAATACGTTCGAACGCCGGAAGCCAGACGCCAGTGTTCTGGCGTTCAAACGTGTACGTGATGGTCGTTCGCTCTCGCACATATACGGTGGCGACGTTTGGTTTTTCCCAAGATAACAGACGCAAAATGCTTTTCTAGGATGCCGCAGCCGGCAGCGTTTCTTGGGGCGACGCCCGAAGAACGGACCGTTGGTTCAATTAGAAGCCGCCGCGTTCGTTGAGTGCTCGAAAGAGACTCCGTTTTTGCGGTGGGACATGCCTGACCACATCGAGTTTAGCTACACCCCGTTGAGCCCTAAGCTGGCAGTGCGGTTTGAGCTACGCTTTCGCCGGACCGATTCAGCCTCCTTCCGTTTGTCGCCTGCTAAAGGTGGACAAATTGCCGGTCCATCGAACACGTAGCTCACCGCACTGAAAACAATCTGGAGTGTCTGCTTTCCCACAGAGCACCTGGAAGAGCCAACCCTGCAATCTGCGGAGGGAGCTCGGTGAATGAGGATGTATACTTATGCTCGCTGTCACATCGAGAGAAAAGGAAGTTTTGCGCATAATTCACGCGCGGCACGAAGTAGTTCTTACAGGATTTGGTTGTCGGAAGAAGAAATTATGCCTTCGGCGTTTGGAATGTGTGCTGCTCGATAAAATAACGGAAACCTAATCTAAAATTCACCCACATATATCTGAATTCATCGCATAAAGGAGTAAATCAACATGCTCCGCAAAAACCGGATTTTTTTTTTGCTACGGTTTTGAGGCGAGTAATGAGTGGAGGTGTGCGAATATAAACATTTTGCTGCAGCTGTGTGTTGGTGCCGCCATAACCGATCTTCAGTTTTTGTTTCTCTCATTCCGTTCACTTCATCACTACCATGGCAGGAAAGTTTATTGCCATTTTAGATTATGTTGTCTCCTTCCATGCATTGACCCTTCTGGAGGCTCGGTCAGGACCCGTTTCATCGGCTCTTTATCTCGGTAAGACAGAAGGTCAGCAATGGCGGCTGCAACCTGGCGCGTGTGCAAAGCGTCAATGCGCCCTCCGTTGGAAGCTGTGGAATGCGTGCACGATGGCACACACGAAAGACAATTGGCAATGTCGGAACGCTGGGAGCTATACTAATGCCACTTTATTTCTATAGCTTACGTAGTTATAGAATCGCTCGCGTTCTGTGGTGTCGCTTGTCCCGCGTGTGTGTGCAGTGGTTCAGACCTTGTGAACAACGGGCGCGTCACTTTCGAGAGGGGTCTACTGGTTCCAATCTATAGCGCTAGTGTCATTGCTAGCGTCATCACCGTAAAGACAGTCGGTATGTTGTATAGCTCTTCCTTACACTGTCAATGTTATCGATGATGTAGCGCTGTTCGATTAGAACCACTATTCACTAAGCCCCTAGTTTAGGCCTAACAAAACGGTCTGCCTCGTGGCACTGACACGGCGAAACGCCACGGTCGGTGCCGCTGCACATTTTAATACATTTTTTTTAATGTCTAAACATAGTTTGTGTTTCGTCATTCGCTGAGTCCCTGCCGTAGATTCCAGCAGATTGACTGGCGAGTGTTTTTTTTTTTTTCGACTGTGTTACAGGCAAAGCTGTAGCGAGTAACGTCCCAGTACAGAGGTTCTGACCTCGGAACGTTAGTGGTCTTCTCTCGCGTGCTGGAGGGGCAGCGAAGACGTCATCTTTCGGTCAGCTACTTATATGCGCTTCGTGGCTGCACGATATCGGCTGGTATCGGAGGGAAGTCAGGGTCAAGCGGGTCTCGGAGGAAAATTTACGGCGGGTCGGTTGAGATCCCGTTTAGGCCTCCTGGGCAGCCATGGAAAGCGTCAGTAAACACAATACGCACGCCGCTTGATTTACGCCGGCTGTAAGTCGACGTGCCTATGTAGCCGCACCGATGCACACCTGCATGCAGACGGTCAGCCGCTGTTACACTGGAAATACATGTTGCAAAGACAGTCTGAGTCCAGACAGTGTCTGTGTTTCTTCGTCGCTGTGACCGGTACATGGGTGATACAAAACTGTGTGTAAGCGTATTCGAAGCATGCATGCATTTGGAGCAACACGCTCCGAACAAGCTTGGGGCGTGTCCGTAGATAATTCATTACATGTCTGGCAGCCAACACTGTGTCTTTCGCAATGTGTCAACAGTGCGAGTGCGCTTGATTAGATTCCTGTGCATGTGGTTGGTCTGTTTTGGGTAGATGGATGGATGGATAAATCAAGGACGACGCTGAATTTGGGTGGCGGCTCGCGTCACCTAGTGGCGAGGACGCGTGAAAACCGTGTCCTTGCGGAAGGGAAGAAAATGTGGGTGCCCGTCGCGGGCTCGCATTGCGGAAATATGAACCAGGGAGAAGAAAGTTGCGACGTTAACCGCGCTTTTGGTTTTACTATTTATAAAAATAAAATAAAATTATCCATCTCGAACTGTTTTTTTTATGTTGGAGATTTGATTCGATTTTATTTTTATGTGTTAGTTGCATAAATGCTTTCACTGTTCCGACTCGGCGAAATGCGACCTCGCGGATTTTTATTGCTTTTTTCAAGCTAAAGAAATGTTTTATGCTGTAACTCGTTGAAATGCGATTTCGCTTTTCTTTTCTTTTTTCTGCTTTGTCCCGTTGGCACGCTGGCATTGCGTAGGTGTCGAAACATACGAGTGTGATCTGAAAAAATCGCACTGTAGCTTTTGAAATAATTTTAGTCAACGGCTTCGCAAATCTAAGCCTGTCATAGTATATTTGCATGTCCAAAGCATCGACTGAGTTGCAATGGGTTGTCTCGTCATCCACCGCCACTCGTCTGTCGGAGAGAATCAGTTCACGTGCACGCTCAATGTCGGTCATCAGTCGTGGACGGGCTTCGTTCTCCTTCTTCATGGCGGTCACTTGTGCAACTTCGGTATCCATTCAAAATTCCATTCGAACACCCTTGTTTGCGATAAAGCACTTTCTTTCTAGTATGCACAAAGTCTTCGATAAATATCGGCATCTAGACACACCCTCAGACCACAAAAACGTGGGCTCTCCACCACCTGTGCAAATCACAACTGGGGCGGCCATTGTCTCTCGCACCTCAAGAGCAGCTGAACTGACTTAAAGCGGGTTCGCACCTGCACAGCAGTGACTGGAGAGACAGAAATCCCGTACTACGAAAAGCGTCGATGAAACAGCGCGGCCAAGTTTTAACCCGCGGTCACACGGCCGGTGCATCTCACAAAAGACAGTCTGCGAACACTGTGTGAGTTTCTGCCTTGTATGAAGCTCACATTGGTCATGCAAAACATTTCCGCACACGTTCGACATGTGCATGACGCAAACATGATTCAAACATGTGTCCGCAGGTAACTTTGTCATCATGTCTGCTCAGCGAACACCACACTGTCTTTTGTATGACGTGTGAGCGGTTTCACTGCGGCTCTAACGATAGCCGGAGTGCGGTAGAATTTTGAGTCATCCTGGTACGTGGGCGAAGACGACCGATGCTTTCTAGTCGGTAAAAATAAAACATATTTGTCATATTAATACGAACGCGATGGCAGGGACTGCATCGTATACAGCGCCGTTCTTGAAGGGATACCTCGAGCGATTTCTTCGGACTACCCCAACTAACTATATTTTCGGAATCCCCGGCCTTTACCCTTTCCGGTATTCTATTTAATATCACGAACTTGAGAGTTTTTGTGAAATCGGCAAGTGAAAATGATGATGCCGAGACTCAACATTTCTGTATACAAGCGCTTTTCAGTGCTGTAACGTCGAGCGGGAAGGCAGGCTGGCATGCAGGTTGAGCAGGCAGTTTGAACTTTGTTCCCAACTGCTTGTAATCAGTTGGGAACAAACTTCAAATTCTACGGTCCAAAGAGCGAACCCATGCCTTCCCCTGACGTCACGTTTTCATTGTTGCCAATAGACACTTTCCTCCGAATAATCTGTAAATTGAATAACTTCGCGAAAAAAAATTATATTTTGGCCCAATGTTTGGGTTACTGTATCAGCGATGTTTGTTGGTGTGTTTAGCAAATTTTTGAGGCAATGGGGGATTGCATGCGAAGAAAACACCGGAGTACCCCTTTAATAGATCGACTCTAAACGTTACATAAACGGAACTGTTACAGTAATAACTTGCTCTATAGACGGAGTGTGCCCCGTATTAAGTATAACTAGCGCGACAGAATGATATTCGCGGCAATGCGCCGTAATTCAGTGCACGCCGCGTTCGAAGATTGGGAGCAGATTCTGCAATGGAAAGTGGCCTGGACATGTACTCTGCCGCCTCGTAAGTTCTCGCTCTCGTGCCTCGACTTTATGGCCGTGCGCACCACCGCGACAAGCGCCGATTTATCTCTGCCCCAGGAAAACTGGATTCGCTTATAGGCGCCCCGAGATCTATTTTCTGCAGTACGGTTTAGCCCGACAACTTAAGAAATCGAGGCGTGGCATACTGGGATCCAGCTTCTGATTCCTTCGCTAAGTGAGTGCTTTGCGGGAAAGCAGTACACGCTCTGATGAGTTGGTGTGGGAACTCGAGCGTTTAATACAAGTCCGCTAAAATGTGTGGTAGTAGTCGTAGTAATAAAATCTTACTTTATTGCATACAAGGTACATTGAATACAATGTGTATTCGACGTGTGTCTACAAGCGGCGTTTCTCGCTCAGGTGATCCCCACGTAAGAACGCTCGTTGACGACGCCTTTTATAGACAAAACCGTCATTTGTGATCTTGCACCGAACATTTTAACAGAAATCGCTTTGAGGCGCGGTACGTCCCATAGTCGCCGACGAGGCCACTAAAATCTAAAGTTATTCTGATGATCCAACGCGAATAGTTGTGGGTAACTCAACTCTATGCATTGTCTAAACTTATACATCTACATCTACATCTAGGGCCACTACGGGACTGCTAGAAACTACGTGATGCGTGGCTCCGATGATACGCAGGTGTGAAAGGATTATCTCAAGTGCTATATCTATGCCCAAGATGTGGCTTATTTTGTTCATGCTTCCTTTGCTTTGTAATTCGTTCTTCGGGATCCTCATCGGCAGGTGCCGTGATTCGATTTGTTGCTGAGAGATAATGAGATGCATAGGGCTGGCCACGCCTGTGTTTCTTAAGTTGTCTGTATACTATGACCCGTTGTCAGGTAAGACGCAAAATGATAAGCTAATTTGCGTCAAAAAAGTATAACGTTTTTAGGCTAGGTGGCGCAAGCTACCGCCGGTTATGAAGGGTACAGCCATTGGCATCAGCTCTGATTGGCATCCATCCATCCATCCGTCCAACCACGTTTGGAGTCGACCACGTGATCCTGACAAGGAGCGTCGTTTCTGAAGACCGCGCGCGCGCCGTATCTTCACTTCATCAACCTCGCGGTCCAGGAAGAGGAAAATTAGATATCAAATACCGATATTTTCAAAGGCGAACGCGCCGGGTTATCGATGGAGCGCGTAAAAAAAGAGTACAAACTAGGCACGCACGGACACACCCAAACCCCGCACGTGTGGACACGAAAGATAATAAAAAAAAATTATAAAGAGAGATGCAGAACAAGATTGATTGGAATTCGATGATGCTTGCAGCATCACACCCCCCCCCCTTTTCTCTCTCCCACCGAACATCTGTTCTTCCTGCCTCATTCGGTCGTACATCCAGTTTATCGTTTTTTTGTATTTTCTTTTTACGTTTCGTAATTTTTAATTTTTTTTCTTCTCCTGGACATTCGAGTAGCAAGAAGAAAAAAAAAGTTGCATTGTCCTTTCAGTAATGTGTCCGAGCTGTCCCTCTCCCAGCGATCCGGCCTTGATGCGTGTACCATTGTTTGCCGATGCGTCGCTTTTCATCTTTTGTTCCGTTTTGTGACATGGTGCCCTTTTCTTCTCCCATGGCATCTTCTTACTTTCTTTTTTCCTTTGAGTTTTCGGAAGCCGAGAAAGGAATAATAGAAGAGCAACCGACCAGGTTCGTCGGTTCATTAACGCCCCCCCCCTCCCTTTTCCAACACCAAAACATGCGGACATACACAAACACACGCAAGGACGCGCACACAGTCAGACACAAACGCGCGTATACGTACCTTTATAAGTGGGCACTCACGCACACACGGACGCCCATACAGATCAGAGCCACAGCGCCACGTACAGTACACAGACAGAGCACGACGAGACAGACTGGTATGTCGGTGCAAATTACCTGCGCGTTAGCATCGACGTGCAAACGCTGCAGCCGCGCGAGTTCTGCTAATGATAGCTGAGTGGTGTGGGTCCTACTCTCTCTTTCTTTCCCTCTCTCTCCCCTCCCTCCCTCTACTCTCGTTAATTTCGTTATCGAATTCCAAAGGGACGTGCCATGAATCGGAATTGTCCTAGTCGTCGGCGACGAAAAAACGATTCCCTCAGTTCTTCTTTTTTGTTGTTTTTTTTATTCCGTTTTGTATCGCTTTGCTCTTTTTCTGTGTTGTTTATATTGAATCAGAAAAAGGGAGAGGGAGGGAGGGAAGGAACGAGAAACTTGGGGATGAGCTTGAACGTGCTACGTGTGCGCGAACGTAAACTTCCTTAAAAAAAATCTTTTTCTTTTTTCCTGTCAAGATGAGACAATCCGATAAAGATGGCGTAAAGTTTGAGCTTTTTTGTTGCCTTTTGTTTCCGTACTTAAAAGAAACGTTTCTTCTTTCTTTTTGCGGCAATATGGCGTCAAGTGAAGGATTTTTTTTTTCTTTTTTTGTAATGTGGTTGAATGCGAGTTAAAGAATACCACCCCAGTCACTAAAAGAAATTGTGTTGCGTGGATCTTGGAAGTTTAGACAGCTGGAAGCTGTAGTCAGTTTCCGTGGGGCGCCTGGTGTCTCTGCTGTGGACTGAAATCTAGCCAGTGCAGTATCACGCCGTGGTAATTACACGAGCCTGCGCCGGTGCGAATGCTTATCCAGACCGTAACGGACAGGTTGGAAAGGGGGAGGGGGGGGGGGGAAGGGCAAGGGCGGGATCGCAACCAGGATTCTTGTGCTCTGTGGCGCTAGCTTTCGCTTCACGTGCTCCGAGCTGCGATGCGCTTAAAGGGATCATCAAACTGATATCGGCTTGGAATGTTCACGACTTTACAGAGACCTACCGATTCAGAAGCGTCTAGGATGACAACTTGTAAACCCTAAAATTGCGCGAATAATAATAAAAAATGAAAACTGACGAGGATAAATGGGGACCATTTCTTCCAGTGTTGCGCACGGTGGCCTTGCTTCTGGAAAACTTCGCGAGCGTAATTCTGGAATCGAAACCACTTGTCCGGCGACAGTCGAGCGCGGCTCAAGGATTGGACACGAGAACAGCGTGCGCACTTGAGTTCGGCTCGTAACAATCAATGCCACGGCGGACACTCCGGGTAGTGGCTTGTGTCAAACAACCACTGCGGTGAAGAGAATTGATCGAACAATGCCTGGAGTTCAGGGACGCGTTTTACACTTCGCCGACCCCAGCGCGTGGCTGTGGTTAACGTTTCCGCCATAGGATAGCACCTGGCCACGTGGCCGTTGGTTCTGGCTCCGAGTTGAAGGGATGAACGATGCTCATATTCGTCGCATTTATTTGCCGACTGTCGTTGCGTTAGAACGAAAAACTAAGGCAAGTTTATCTCGGTTTATTGACGTTGGGCAGTGATTCTAGAGTAGTATTTAGCGAAGCTAGAAAAATCTTTCATGACCCCTTTAACACGCTGCAACTCGTCCCCATCCGTTTCTTGCCTCGAGAGGGGAACCGTCAGTGAAGTAGGTGCGATTTCTTTTGTTTTGGGTTTGGTCCCTGGTTCCGGTTTCCGGTCATTCGTCACGCCCCCCACCCTCCCTCCTCTTTTTCCATTAAAAAATAATAAAAATACGAAACGATGACGTTTATGACGAGACAACCGGCTGGCTTGTCCCCGATAAGGCGCAGACCCTATGAAGACAGAATAGTTTTGAGCGGGACGTATTTATGAGTTCTTTTACGAGGAGAGGGCCTTAGCTTGTTGTTCTTCCTTAAGACCGACGCCTATAAATGCGAGATCATATGAACAGTCCGGGAGAAAACGTAAACGAAACAAAATCTGGATCTGCGCTGAAAACCACGGCTCGCGTTGTGTCTGGCCGTACGCCGCCGAGGTCTGTGGCCTCTTGTTTACCCCTCCCGTCGGACCTCTTCTCAACGAACTGTTTGGAAAACAAACAAACAATCGATTGAATAAGAAGGCTGCGGAGGCTGTTCCTCAGACATACATAATCGTTTTCTTTATGGTTTTTTCCTTGTTTCAAAGAGGCTGGATGCTTCTCTAGCGGGAGGAACAGTTGTGGTCGTCACTACTGTTTTGGCTTACGATGGATCACAGCGAACGCAAAGAGCCATCCCATGCCAATCCATCGCTGTGAATGGATCACTTGACTTCGCACCTGTCCCGAAGGCCACGTGGCACTCCACACGTCATTAGATTATCTCAGATGGCTCGTATCGACTGCCGTAGTCGCTTTGGAACTTGTTCGCAAGTATGTTTAACAATCGCTTAAAAAAATGAGTAATAAAAGTAGGCAATAGGCGAAGGAGATTTTGGAAGGTCTGAATCGAATTCGAAAGCGAATAAGTGATTTTGGCCGAATAACTTCGAATTGAAGAGTTCGAATGTCACGAGGATACAACACGACAAAGAAAATGCCCTTCGGTTCGTCTTTCCATATCTGGTGTTAAAGTTTCTGTACTAGTTAATTTCAAGTGCATTGAGTTCCAGGGCACGAAACGGCCAATAATGCGTCAAAAGCTTGCATCCATCTTGGCCGTGAAATCCAGCCAGATTAAGTCAGAAGCCGTTTCCATCTCGAGACCCGCAAAAACGCCTACCAGTTCGATATAGTGGTGCACTATTCTGCGTTCCAAAGAATCCTGACTCTCAAAATTCACTTTCTGCTGAAATATTACAGAATGAAGTAGTCTTGCACTCTTCTGATTTTTCTTTCATTGCATCCGCGATAACGATATTTTTCTACGCTATTGACGGACTCCAAAATGCTCGAGGCCGCTGCCTTCTATATTCGCGCATTAGCGCCGAACTATGCCGAGAGCACGGAGCCAACCGTCAAGCAGGAGCACCTTTTCCTGCAAGAGGCATGGTTGGTAAGCGTTGTGAAGGCTCCAGCTAGCAAAGCAAGCCGACTTTTTTTTTTTTTCTGGGCGGCTGCGTTAGTTGGACGAAGCGGGGAGAGGGAACACGGAGCACCCTCTCTTCGCCAAAAAGATATATTTTCTTTTCTTGCAAACAATCAACGCAACCGCCCAGAAAAAAAAAAAAAAAAAAAAACCAAGCATGCGCTGCGAGCACGGCGCTTCCCTTGCTGCGGCCGCTCGCATTTGGGAGAAAGCCAGCTTGCAGAGAGCAAAGCGGCGCTCTTGGCAGTTCGATATATCGGTAGCGGCTGCTATTTTTGTTACGATACAACCATAGTTTTTGCTTATATTATCGCTGTAACATTACTGTGCACAAAAATTGTTCGATATAAGGAATAATTCGATGTAAACGGGTTCGATATGGTCAGGTTTGACCGTATTTAGAAGGGTCAGAATAATTCTATATTGTCGAATAATTCAATATTGTCGAATAATTCAATATTGTCGAATAATTCGATATCGTCGAATACCTAAATTCGATTCGAAACGAATGCCGAATAGAACAGAATTCGATTGGCTATTCGTAATATCCGAATATTCGCCCATCCCCAGGAGAACGGTAGACAGTGGAGGAAATCTCTCGGCGTTTTGAGGAGAAATAGTAGTTTACGGGACATGGTTCGTCCTCGCAACAGTCTTTTGCTTAACTTTTTTTTTTGTGTGTGTACCGTTTTTCTTTGGTAGTCGTTGTTAATTCGCGTTTTTAATGCTTGCTTTTGTCCCGGAAGCCGTACTTCTATATCACGCGTTTTGTTTGTTTTTGCCGCAAAATCAGCTGATTCTTTGTCTGCTTTGTAGTCGTTTTCTACTTGTTGCGACGAGCCCCGCTTGCTGAGTTCTCTTCGCTTTTTCCCCAGCACCATTAGTTGAGTTTTAGTGGAGCGTTCCGACGATATCTGAAAACGGGACACCCGGACACTCTGCTGTGCGCCTTGCGCATGCGTCTGCATCGTTACCGGAGGTAATCGGAACGATCTATCAGCAGGTGCCGGATGCGTAGGGGTAGCCCACGTTTTGGTTAGTTTCAAACGAATCGTTAATGCTGTCAGCGTGAAAGCCTGATGCTTGCGTGTGCCCCTCTGTGCATTCGTACGGATTGACCGCCGCCGTCTCAATGTTTCTTGGTTTGATGCGTGTAGTCTTATGCATACATACAGAAGCTAATAACTCACGTCACGGGGGCAAAAAAAATGCTATTAAAAGGCAAAGAGAAACGTGGTGACGTAGGATACGTTCGTCGTGCCCCCTGTTGATTTAGCTCACCCGAGAGAGAAAACAAAAAAAGGTGAGCAGGTCGGTTCGTGATGATGGCCACAGCAGCGGCCATGAAGATGCCTTCTCTGTCTAGCAAAGATAAGCATACATCATATCCAATGTTTCTTCGAGTGGTGCTGTGTTTCTGTTGCTCTGTTTTTACGATTGAGGCGTGCGGTGAGCGGACTTTGATCGGCGTATGAAAATCGCCAGCGACGCACTGCACTTTGAGACATCGGCAACGGCGCTGCGGCACCTTGACCCCATATGCCCGCCGCCGCTCACCCCGATGTCAGGCTGCCCAGTAGTGTGGGTGTCGATTGACCCGATAAAAGGGATGCGCAGAGGAAAAAGAAAAAGTGAGTGGAAAGGGTGCATGCGTGCGCCTGACGCGGTCACTTTCCCCGCGTATCTGCCTGGCAGACACCAGCTGTGTTGGGTTCCTGCAAGCGAACCTCATTCGCCTTAGTGCAGGCCGGCCACGCGTGTTCGGATCGTACGAACCGACGGTTCACTATCACCCGGCAGCTTGCTCTCCGCCTTCTTTTGTTTTGTTTTTATTTCAGCCCGATTGCAGCCGTTCGTGGACTGACGAAACCGACAAATCTGCACGCTGTCGACGTAGATGCAGGTGCAAGCGGCGTTCAAATCGTAGATATCCAGACGGAATCTCACGGTGCGCATATAGCCCACACCTAATACGCAGTGGCGAGTGGTTAGCCGTAGGAATCCGCCACCTTGCTCGTTACCCTGCCGGGCTCTACCGGGCCATTGCTTTCCAGACCAAGCTTGTTCCGCTCGATACAAAGCGGCATATAGACATTACCATTCATCCGACGCAACGCCGGCATACATCCGAGAGCTGGAACCGCCAGTGCTGCCTTACATTATGCCGTCGGTTGCGTTGGCTTCTTCTGGGACTACACCAATGGGCGACAGCGCTTGATCTGTCCTTTGGCTGCGACTTCGATCTACCAGAATTATCCCACTCAATTTGCCGAATAGTTCAGAGACTCGATTCTAAACTTCGAGTTCCAGCCTTAATTCTAGACCGAGAGTCTGCAAAGATCTCGGTCTAGATGCGCCAAGTAAGCGTGGCGGGATGTTCGCGTCGATAGTGTTCTCGATGTAGTAGTACAGGGAAAACGAAAGTTGCGGTTTAAAATGGGAGCGAGAAGCTTACACCAAAGGTCGGGCCCGGCCTCCCCAGCACGAGCCCTTTGCCTTCCGCCGTGCTTTGGCTGCATGCATGCACGCTCGAAGGCCACGAGACGCCGAGGCGTTATCGATAGAAGCTCGCGCAGGCGAGACGGGACGACCGAAGGACCTCCATGCCCTACAGTGAACCATAGAGTGCGTCGGAGGTACGTCGCCGTCGGCACACCATTCGGGGTACAGCCCTGTGGTGGACTATGAGGTGTCGTGTCGATCTAATTGGCTTTCGGCGATCGTCAACCTTTACTCTTTGCCGATCGTTATACTAAATTATACTATAGAAGGGCAGCCTGTTTGACTTGCTGTGGGGACATATCAATGAGCTTGAATCATATTTGTTTGATATCGGATTTGCGTTGTCCGAGGTGGACGAGGTATCTAGATAGGAGCGTTTGGATCTAGAGATTAACATAGTGCCGGCGTGTGTTTATGTAATGCGCGATGCTCGTTGAGACACCCCAGGATTGCACTGCGTGGTACTGTACGGTAGCAACATTTGCTTGTCTACAGTAGAGACGCTAGACGCCCACTGCAGGCTGACTAAACCCCGCTCTCTAAACACTACACAACACAATTACAACCGCATAGTTCTCACAAGGTGGTACTAACCCACGGATGTACGTTTTTCACAATGGCTTTCCAGCTCGTTCCTTTGTGCCTGTCGTCGCGTGTAGGCTCCATCCAAACACTCAAGTCAGCGTCTGTAGTTTGAAGAGCGAACCAACGTTATTTCGGAGAAAGCGGTTCATTCTAGTCGCCAGAGACATCTGTCACGGACAAACAAACAAAGCGCGCGAGAGGAGACGTTTGTGAAGTTTGCGACGAGATATCCGGAGCAGCGTACGTTTTCAATCCGTTCCCTCCTAAGCTGAGAGCGCGGTGGAAGCTACGCCCTCGCGGGACCAATCAACCGTCTCCCCTTTCATCACGTGACACTGCTCTCTTGGAGGACAGCCTGTTTACGTGGCGCAAGATAGACGCATGACTGGTCCAACGAGCCCGCAGCTTCCACTGCACTTTCGGCTAAGAGCATGAACACATGTGACATGAACAGATACGAAAACGTACGGAGCATTTAGACGTCTGCTGCGGGGCTTCGGTTGTTCAATTTTGCGTTGACAGCGCCTACCGTTTCCGGAAGAGGTGGATCGTAGAGCTGCAGAGGCTGCCCGTATAGTCGCCGCAGCTGCCTTTCGTGGGCGTGTTGTTGCTGTCGGGGAGTTTTTTGTGCGGTTCTTTTTGTTTATTTCTGATCGCGCGTACGTTGCGAAACGCTCGCGGCGAGTTTCAAGGCCCCGCTGCTTTTCGTTTCTCTATTTATTTTGTTGGGGTTCCGTAGGCAATTATAGTAGAGTTATTCGCGTTGTCCGAGTAGTGAGTATGTTTTTGCGCGCAATACTCTTAAAAGTTTGTGAGTAGTGCACTGGGATAATCTCTGAACACCACTGCCCGGACATGGGTCGGTTTAGAATAAAGTTTTGCTTTCTCTCTTTCTGTCTCTTTCTTTCTTTCTTAGTGAACACCTGTCCATTCATAGCCTCCGTCCATTTAGTCCGTTTAACCAACTAGAAAAGGGCGACTGGTATTGTTAGGACCTGTGCTCCAACGATCTTGAGCATTTAGTGGTAGAAGGGATGAACGCCTCTTTTGCCAATGCGGCTGCGGACTATCGGCGCACCGTACGGCTCGTCCTTCCCATTGGCTGAGCTTAGTAAAGGGAAATCGCTGATTGGTGTTCAGGTGCTTTGTGAAGAAGGGTGCATACAGGTGCGGTCACCTCGAGGAGTTTGGCATTACAGAGCTCTACTTAGAAGTTTTTTGGTTGTTGTACTTATTTTTGTTTTAATTGGTCGCGCTTGCCCGCTGTTGGGTCAACAACCTAGCACTGGCGCCTCGTAGTTACTGCCTGTAGTCTTTATTCTTTTTGTATTCTTCTTCGTTAATCGATCTCTCTTCTGGTTCTGATCTTTCTATAGCTACGTTTTCCGGGAAGCCTGTAGTACTCGGAAGCCCCGCTAGATCATACCTTCCGTTTCTTCTCACGACCTCACTCGCTTCTTTCCTAAGTGGATACGACGAGTTCTAAAGTTTCGATGTTGAACGATTGCGACACTCTTGAGGCGACGCAAAGCGGGAATAACAAAAAAAAAGAGAAAATCCATCAACACTGAGCTTTCCAACGCGACAATATAGCAACAACTCGCAACTCTGGGAAAGGCCGAGCGCCGTAAACTTCATCACCGGGAAAGCCGTTGATTCGAGCCGAGCGTCATTTCGATCATCGTCGACGCCACAATCATTCCAAACGTCGTCTTCGTTTACGGGAAGCTGGCCGCGAAATTCTCCCCGCCAGCTTCGATCGTCTGTTCTCTCCGCGGCATGAAGGATGCTTCGATACAAAGTGTGTACACACTCTGCGGCCGCCGCCCGCGCAACGACTTCGCCACACTGCACTGCATGCAGAAGGCTCGGGGTCTGTCTGCGTCGGCGGCTTTTCCTAATTAGGAAATTCTTTCAGTGTGCGGCAGCGGTTGCGAGTTGAGGAAAGGGGAAAGGAGGAGGGAGGGAAGAGGCCGAACTTTCCACCCTCGAATAACCGGAAGAAGACAGGGCGCCGTCAGCCTTGTAGGGTACAAGCTCGCGTGCTACGGGGGAGTTTGTAAGGTGGTAAGAGCAGCTTGTACGTGTAGACGGGCCAAGAAGACGACGGTGTGCAGAGGTTGAATGAAGAAAGGCGCGCCGGGTCGCTTCTTCTAATCTCTCTTTTCTTTTTTCTTTGTTCCAAGGACCAGATTAAACGAGCGCGTGTTTCGTTAATGAGGTCTTTTCCTGGGCGCGTGAAAAGGCGGCGGCGGTTGCTTTCTGGCGCTTGTGGGAGTCGAGCCGCGTTTTGGGCGATGCCGTCCCTGTTTCTTTCTTTTTCATTATTTATTATTATTTTTTTATCTCTCGAAGTTTGAGAGCGGTCACTCCTTTTGTTTTTGTTCGGGTCAGTGTAATGAAGAGAGTTTCGTGTTGGTGTAATTCATGGCTAACCACCGAGAGCTCAGGGACTGGAAGATGTGGGTGGCTCGTCTTACAAACTTTAGCTCGATATACTCCGTTTCACCTTATGTTGTCTGAGAAGGCTAGAAGCGCGAGCTCATAGCTTTGGCAGCCGTCTTAAGTCACGAGTTGTGCCATCGATGTGCCTAGAGCAAGGCTCGCGCTTGTAGCCTTTCCTGCGGTACATCAGGTGAAACAGATAACTGAGTAACTAAAATTGGTGGCGGACACATTGTTGAAATTGTTAATGCGCGCATGCGAGACTGGCATGATGGATGAGAGAAACTCGGGACGATGGAAAACGTATGTTAGTTCTATTTCTCGTTTTCCCCCGTCCTGAGGTTTTCTCAGTATCAGACACGTAGGTTTTTGTTTCTCCGGACGACATATATGTAGAGCGCAATTCCTTGTCGTGTGTTTAGTCGTGAGGCAACAAAACGATATTGGATCTGGATTTTACTAACTTCCCCAGCAGGATAAAATAAAAATTAGCACTCAAGGTTAAACTCAAGAGCGGTTATTTTCGCTGTGAAATTGCGAGAATAAGAGGTTCCGTCTTCTTCCTCCTCCCCTTCATAAAATACATGTCCATTTATTTTTATTTCTGCTAACAGCGAACGCATTCGCACGAGCACGGGTTCTGCGTTCTGCGAAGGTTCTACGAAGGAAATATTGTGGTACACCCTTAAAAGTAACTGCTTGTCACATATGTTACTAGGTACCTAGTAATCGTAGGTAGTAACGGTCAAGCTACTAAAGGTTACTAGGTCGAAAGCTACTAACGGTTACTAGGTCGAAAAGCTACTAACGGTTACTAGCCAACCTAGCATATTTCACTACATTTAGCTAGTAACTGGCACCAGCTCTCACAAGACTCAGGTGGCAATAGTCAACGTCAAATTCAAAATTGGCGAAACATTATTATGGCTGGGACAAATACTTCCCCACGCTGCTTACATGCACACTGCACACGTGTTATGCATTTAAAACAGACAAGGAATGAGAACACAAATGACGAACACGCACAACACACACGCGACGACACGCTAACCTAATCGCTGCCTCCAATGGCTACCCATGCGTCTTTTATACTGATCATTTGAAAGAAGTCGGTTGGTCAGTGACCGCCTCGTCCGTGAACGTTGTTACAAATATGGCGCTGCATTAGCACCAATATTGCTCTCCAATATTGTTGCTAAACATTTCAGCGAATATATCTCTTACTAGGAAGTAACGATCCGCATAGTAATTATTTGCGACAGTCTATAAAACAGCATCCCCATAAGTTCGCAGCAGCCATGTTCTCGCTTCCCCGCATAGCAGCTGCAGTTACTAACTGTCGCTCGTTTGAGGTAGTAAATAGCTAGTGAAAAGGTAGTAACGGTCAGTAAAGTAGTAACTGCAGCACTTACTACTTTTACTACCTATCGCTCGTTGCGGAGGAAAATAATGATCAGAAAAAGGTAGTAACTGCTACGGTTACTAGCTTCTTACTAGGTGTTTTTTCACACGCGCACGCACATCCTACCTTGTTATAACCGTTCATGACTACCATAATGTAAATTATTTTCTCATTGTCACCCGAATAAGTTAAGGACAACAAATGCTCAAAATAGGAACAAACATATTTGCCGTACATAAATAAATCGCCTAGCTTAGACATTCCCGTCAAATGTGATGAATATCCGCCAGGACGTGATGAGGTTTTTGATGGAAGATGGACATCACGTGACGTTTCTCCGCTAAATGTGGCGGGGCGAAATTGTGACGTCGCTACACGTAGATACTGAGACCCTCTTAACACCGTGACGTCACGTGACACAATGATGATTTCCTCACTAAATTCAGCGTAAAAAATTGAGGTAACGTAACGGGTCAGATCACATGACACCGTGACGTCATGTTACCTCAGGTCACGTGACGCGTGTCTTCATAAAACTTTAAAACTGTTACGTCGAGTTCTCCGCTAAATTTAGCGGGGAAATTGATGTAACGTGGCATCATGACGTCGTGTGACATTCTGACGTCATGCGGTGAGACCAACACGAGCAAGAAAGCCATGGGGGAGGGGATTTGCCAAATGGCGGCCATATACTCGGGGTCAACTTTTTCAGACATTTCCGAAGAAGTGAAGACCTCGCGAGCACAACTGTTATCGGCGTTCAATGTGCACCAGTGCACGGGTATCCATAACTTTGGCTTCATTACCGAGAAAATTGCTGAGCACTTGCCGGCTGCGAGCTTCTACAGTTCTTTTGAAACGTGCATTCCGCATACCTTCAAAATTGTCGGTCTTTGGGAAAATAAAGGTGTGAGCTCGATCTGAGCATGCGTTTTATTACGTTACGTCTAAGTGAATGGAACATGGGTGCCTCGAATATCGCGCGTACAAGTCTACTCCTTGAACAAGTTGCCTCGCTTTATTCGAAGTACAGATATATCGGTGACTCTCGACGTAAGCCGACGTAAGCTTTCGTAACACAACCCAACGCGAGGAAGACGGTGCTGTGTAAACCGGCCTTATCATCCCCCCCCTTCCCCCCCCCGCTCAACAAAAAAAAAAAAAAAAGCAGACGGAGGGAAAGTTTAGGGGTCGGGAAGGAGAGCGTGCCGCCGACCGATGACGTTTACCCGTTGCGGCATTCGGCCGTGATTCCGAATGGAAACGACAAGGGCATCTCGGCTGTCTCGGAGAGAAAAGGATGCTCTCAATTGGGAACCCTTCGGGTGCTTGCCCCCGTCGAACGACGTGGAAGCTCGCTGCGCCGACACAAGTCCCCGCGGGCGAGTCCGATGCTGCGTTGTTGCACATCGGCGGGCCCGAAGAAACGCGGGGCGAGAAAATCAGTCTTCACTGCGATACTGAGCGTGACGTTTCATCGTCGTGCTCGGTCTCACAGCGCAGACTGTCTTTTAGGTCTAAACATATTTTTAGCGTCGTCATTCACCGACCTCGAGCTCCGTAGATTCCAGCGATAGGCTCTCCCAATTGCTTGGCAGAAGAAGTGGACTCTTGCGATTTTTCTTGAAGTGGCAGACAAACGGAAGAACTCCTAACGAACTTCCTTTGGGACACCGTACCAATGGGAACAGAAAGAGAAAGAGAAAAGGAAGACCAATCGAAACCGCCTCAGTGCAAGGAAAGGGTAGGTCAGAGTGTGTCGGAGAAGCGAGCACCGACCCCTAATTGTCAAAAGGCTTCCCGAGTGATTATCTCGGTTTACCACGGACTTACCAGTTGCGGCGAGTGTTTATCGATCGTACCAGTGCGCTCTCCCGTCGTATTCTCTCTCTCCCTCCCCCTCCTCCCCCCCCCCGCCCTTTTCTACCAAACCTTGTACTATATAGTATGCTTTCCTCCGATTGATTTCGTGTCTAATCCTTAAGGCTCTCGTGCGTACCGTGTGTCGATCGTCGACGCCTCTACCCCTCCTCCTCGCCTCACGTGAAACACTGTCTCCAAATTATCCTCGCTGGCTGAAGCTGGGCTGCGAGTGACACGGCTGCTCGCGGGGGCGGTGGCGTCGAGCGTGGGCCAAATGACGACGGAAGAGCTGGCTTCAACGTTTAATATATATGTCTCGTATATAGGAGGAATGTGTTTCCTCTTTTGTTCTCCTACCTCCGATAAACTGCGCAAAAATACAACCGAACGAGGGCGATAAAATATTTTTAATATACACGACGTTTAGATACACACGGCAGCTACTCTTCAATTAATCACCGCACAGATGCCGCACCACAACAAGGCCCCGTGTCACGCGGCAATCTCCATCAGTGAATTTCTTGCCAGAAAAAGACATTCCTGTGGTTCCCCAGCCCCCTATTCGCCGGATCTCAGACCTCGTGGCTTCCTTTTTATTCCCTCGGCTCGAAGACCACTGGAAAGGGCGCTTTTTGGTACTTTGGACATTATCCAGAAGAGCATAACCGACGAGCTGAAGGGCATTCCTGCAGAAGGTTTCCAGCACTGCTACGAAAAATGTAAACTGCACCTCCGTCGGTGTGTAGCTGCCCAAGGGAACTACTTTGAAAAGGATAATTTTGATTTGTAAAAAGAAGAATAATATTCGTGGTTAAAAGAAAATCAGTCCCACTACTTTTTCCACACATCGTATGATATACTCATTACATGTCTGTGGCGACTGACTTCTGTTGAACGCGTGATGGAATGACTTTGCGAACCCTCGCTGTAACCTTCTTTGAGGGCGGCCTTCAAAAGCTTGTGCCACGTCATTATAATTGCCCAAATATGTACGGTGACTATGTGGAAAGATAGCTATAATCTGTATCTCAATGTTGTGCATGTTAAAATACTTTTTCTTTTTTTGTGTCTTTTCTTACCTAAGTTATGAAAGGGTGTTAAAGAAAAAAAAGCGACAGGCCCTCGTGTTTGTTTTGAAATAGCGCGGACTATTTGTGTGCGTCAAAAACTCGCTGCTTATAGACCAGCTCGTGTTCCTGACGTCACGCCAGCGTGGCGCCGCTATACTTCGTCTCACCCTACGATGGACTAAAGGCAAAAGCTACGGACCGCCATATCCAATCACGAGCCACTCAGACATTGTGCGGTATTTCGCTTCGATGCACGTATCGGTGCCCGCGTCTCGGATCACTGATAAGGGGACGGGTGGACAGTGGTTCGAATCGAAGAGCACTTAATGACTCAACAATTTTACATCGCAAAGAAAGCCACGACATATAGGCACTTTGCAGCGTCGAAGGTGTAGAAATGATGCAGCGCTTTTGGATTCGAGCATTATTCGTCCAGACCTAATCAATGTTAAGCGTGTCATTGTATAGCGCGGAACGTGATTGGACCCAGGCGGCCCATGGCTTTGGCCTTTAGTCCATCGTAGGATGAGACGAAATGTATAGCCGTCGAATGGAGCACACGCATGCGCCGTTGAGCGTCTTTGGTGGACGAGCGTGTTAGTCTATAAACAGTCAATGACCGTATACCCGTCCACACGTCGAAGGCCGAGTACGTGCGTGACGTCGACGAGCTAAGGAACTCCGCGTGACGTAAAAAAATAAGTGGCGTAAAGAAGAAGGCTTTAACTCGCCGTCCCGATGTTCTGGGTCCTGCTTGGTTCGACAACGCGTATACACGTCGGAGGGGCGACCCCGTAGCGCGGGCGCACTCTATGCGGCTAAGAAAAGGAATCCCCTTCGAAGGGCCTCTCGGGACCCCGTACCCCCGATAAAAGTCCGAGCGAAGGAACGGCGCCTCGTTGATTGAGTGCCGCCATGTTCCGCAGGCGTCCGTGTACACGCGTGTCGTACATTGATGTTGCGTTGTTGAATACAGGCTCCTTCGGTTGTCTTTCGTTGCCTTCTTTTTGGGGGCCAGACCCCAAGACCGCGTGAAAGACTCCAGAGTCTGCAGTCCGGGACCGCATGAAGGGCCGCTCCTTCCGAAGTAGGAAAAAGATTGCTCTGTTTTACCTAGCCATAAGTGGCGTGACCGCGGAACGCTAACGCAATCGCACAGCGCTTGCGTTTTGCTTTTATACGCAATACTAAAACTATATTTGCGGCGAACTACAGAGGCAGCTTGTCAATTTACGAGTCTGAAAAAAACAAAAACATACAGGGTTTTCCTTTTTGTTAAAAAAAAAACGTGAAAGCTACACTGACGCGGTTTGTGCAGGTGAGTTGTATCTGGCAACGGGACATAATATAGGGGACGAATCGTCACGATAAGTCGAATAATATCTAAATTTTGTTAATTCACTTTTTAAATTAGCGGCCATCTAGTGGCTGAAATATCAGTCCGAATTGTTTCATGCTATACTCCGTTTCATACTTAATATGCAACGTTACTAGAACCACTCAGTTGGGAAACTGCCATAGAGACTGCTCTGAAAAAGTGGCACCGATCCGTCCACGAGAACCGAGCTAATGACGATCACAACGCCGCCATTTCTCCCGCAGCGGCCAGTCGAGGAACTGCACGTGACTTCCATTTTCATTGTAATCGGCCATTTTGGGGCCAGAACAGATACTGTGGAAAGGGCTTCGAGGTACCGCCCCCGACTCCCAGGCGGACGCGCCGCGGATTACTGCTAGGTTAATATGCGCCTAGCTCGGGACGCGCTACCTGAAATCACCGCTGAGGCACGGTTGTATAAAAACAATATTAATTGTACTGCAAAACTTGCAAACTAAAGATTTTAGAAAACAACACGCGCCCCCGTTTTGTACTAATCTCCAATAAACGTTACTACAAAAGAGTTTTTTTCGTTGGTTTTTACGCAAAAACATGCTTTCTAAAAGCTCAAGGCGACTACAGTTAAGACAAATGATACAGAGTGGCGCTGTTGTCGCATTTAGCTCGGTCTCGGTGGACGCCAGCGGCCCAGGTTTCAACGGTGAGTTTCCCAACTGAGAGTTCTAGTAACGTTGTTAATATGCAAAGTTGTCAATTCAAAGCTACTGGAGCGAGCGCGTGGCTTTGTCTATGGTTTCGTTCGCGCGAGCGCGCGTGCAAATGATCAACGATATCAAGCCTCATGCTCCGCGCCAGTAGCTTTAACAGCGTTGTACGCTAAGTGTGAAACAGAGTATAGTGGCGGATAAAATCTGGTACCGACTCTTCAACGGTAGACGTACGAAAGTTAGGGTGTTTTTCGCTGAACGGTTATTTCTCTATTTGCTTCCAGTTTCGATGGTGTCGAGGATCTGCCACCCGGTATCCAGACTCCGTTTCACCTTATGTTGTACCGCAGCGAAGGCTAGAAGCGCGAGCTCATAGCGTTGGCAGCTGCCCTCGGTGGGCGAGAGCTTGTGCCTCTGAGATGTGCCCTAACTTCGTTTGAGCTTCGGTCCAGACGCAGCCGATGCTACAAGCGCGATCATGTGGCCCAGAGCAACTGCACGAGCGCGCGTGCTTGGCAGGGATGCTGAAAGACCGGAGCTCGCGCTTGCTAGCTTTGGCTGCGTCTGGACCGAAGCTGAAACGAAGTAGTAGCGACGAGTTGTTTAGAGGCGCCCTCCTATGGTTACCTTTCATGACGTCATTACCTTGCGAACAACAAGTTCGATGGTGTTTGTAAGGAGCATGGTGGAAGCTTGAAATCAATGCGCTCTTAAAGCAACGCTACCAACACCGTCGAAATTGAGGTTCTTCCATTCCTCTTATTTCAGTCGATGAGGAATCCTTTGCTGACGTCATAGTCAGCATTCGGCCAATCGTGGAAGGCCGACCACAGCGACGCTTTCGATCGCGCACGTCGCCAATAGAGCAAGGAGCTCGCGCTTGTAGCCTTTCCTGTGGTACATCATGAGGTGAAACAGCATAGGAGGCGCTAATAGTTGAGTAGACCTGTCGATAAAATTAGCATTTCATTATCGTGCCGCGAAGCCGAGTATTCCAAGGGCTTGCATACAAGACTTATGACAATTCTCATCACGGTGGCATGGAACAGCAATACGGCGAATTAACGTCCGTATGCTCACTGCTCAGGATCCGCATCGGTTGATTAGCCGACTGATCGTTACGATTAGCCCCTCTACAATATCCCCCGGGCCCTGGCCGCATAATTCACCTACAAACTGCATTAATGTAACTTTCACGGCTTTCACACACACACAAAAAAAAAAACCCTGTACGAAGAGATAAAAAAGAAAATGTATGCGCCATGACGATGAACATGACGCTTCACGTGCGTACGTCACTCCCGGTATTACAGACCAGACCGTGCTTTTTTGAAGACTTTTCAGCCTCGTTATTGGCCGAACTCCCTCCTCGGATGATTGGCTGTCTCGAGTGCTTTGCGGGAAACTATCAATGTGTCCCTATCGGACTTAGTAGGAAAGGGAACGTAAGAATGAGCTGCTGCCCACGGGCGAATGCCCTGCGTGCTGTGACTCGCGTACACAGCCTGTCCGCGCGTAAAGCGAAGCGGTACAAAAAGAGCAGGTGGAATAATAAAACAAACTATACGGAGGAAGGTTAAGGGGGAAAGGGAAACGTGAGGGGAGTGATGCCCTCCAGGGCATAAACAGATACGGCACGTGCTCTCGTCAGCACGCGCGCAAATAAACACACGCGCGCGGCTCGGCTGGCTCGCGTGGGTGCACGGGCCCCTGCACGCGCGGCGTGAAGAGAGAGTCGAGCGCGAAGATCATCGGAAGACGCACGGCCGCATCGCCGTAAAGTTAAAAGGCCCTGGTGTCTCGTAAACTAAAGGCCAGCGGCGGAAGGGCAGGCTGGAAAAACCAACTGCATGAAGGGACCGGAACGGGAGGGAAGTCATCGAGCAGAAAAAGCCGAACCAGGCTTGTCTGGTGGTGCACTGTTGTGTCTGCGCGGAGCGGAAACACTTTTTTTGTGTATATTGTTTTCTTTTATGATCAGGATGCTGAGCTAGGGCCGAAGCTTTGGCTTCTGCCGCTTCAGCGCTGGGCTGCTGTTCCGGAGGAAGGGAAGGAGGTTGTATATCTGCCCAGAGTTCTGCTCATCACATGTGGGCTTCGTCTGGTTCTGGTGGAGCGATGGGTTGTAACGCCAACCATGTGCCGTTCTGGCTGTGGGCGGAAAACGAGACGAAAACATTATTGCCATTTCTTTTTAAACGAGTGTCAGCGAGGTGTGCGGTCATCGTGGTCTTTTGTGTTGTATTCACACATAGAGTTGAGGTGGCAAAATTGAAAACCCTTCTCCGAGCGGTGTTGGTTTGTGGACAACGGAACTATTTAGAGTGTATGCTGCATCTCAGAATGAACTCGCCAAAAAAGATGTTTTATATATATATTTTTTTTCAAGATAGCTCGTAGCAATCGGGGTATCTGATATCGCGTTTGAAGTGTTTTAGTTTTTCATTGAAAAATGAATACCTTTCCATTCGCAATCTTGGAACGAGTTCCCGTTACGAGTCCAGGTGGTTCGAAAGGGACGCGCTCCAGTTACGTTTCTAAGATTGGAACAGGTCGTTACCTTATATTACATTTTCATATTTTAATGAAGCATTGCGTTGGATATTTCGTAAATAAAATGAAGCGAGCAAGTGAGATATCCACATCGAACTATACATGTCGAGTCGTCACAATCACATTTGTTTCAGTTCTTTGTTTTCGACTATCTCTCGGACACTTTACTTCCACCGTCCCTCGAAGTCGGAGGTTGAAATAATTGCTAATGAAATGCCTAAACGCTTACTAAATTCGGGATATAAATTGCAAAAAAGGAACGCAGTTCCTCTTGCCGTTCCCTTGAAAACGTAGCGAGTTCCCGTTCCACCAGCGCAAAATGAAACGGCACCCGTTTCCCGTTCCTCCTAAAAAAAAAAAAAAAAAGCTTTTTAAGAAACGTTTTTTTTTTTAACGCCGTTTCATACAACACTGGTCGTGATGAGGCGGTGCCTGCGTATGCGACCGAATCCGAATCCGATGTACTGCCGGCTGGGAGAGCACAACATTCCCGAAAAGCACTCGGGGGAGCCAATCGCTCCAACCTATATATGATGTAGGAAGCGCGGCAAATGACAGACCGAAAATATGTTTAGATTGAAATAAAGGCAGTCCGCGCTGCGTAAGCAAGGCCGAAGCTACGAGCGCGAACATGTGGCCCTAAACGGCGCTTTGACCGCACGAGCGCGCGCGCTTGGCCGGGACGCTGAAAGCCCGGAGCTCGCTCTATCGTAGCTTCTGCCACGCTTTTACTTTAAAGTGAAACAAAATATAGACACACTAGATTTTTTTTTAGTGTGGTTATTTTAGAGAGGAGAGCATCGGAATGATAGTTTGTACTGCTGATGATCGAGTTTTTACGTCATCTCGATGAAAACTATATACTCAGTTTCATTTAGAGTTCGACCGCGGTCTATGCTAGGAGACATTTAACTAACGCCGCAAGTGCATCGCCATCCCCTTTATGCGTTTTCGGTGAAGGAATAAAGGATACTTTTGGTTCTTAACTTCTCGGTTAGGTGGTGCCAGCTACCGCCCGATTTAAAGGGTACAGCCGTTAGCATCCATCCATCCATCCATCCATTTTCGAATGAACCAACCACGCACAGTAAACGTGCCGCAGTCCTGCAGTTTCTTCTTTGTTTATTTTTGTTCGCGATTGATTTAGCCGGTATGCGTAGCGTATACTCCCAAAGACAAACGAGCACTATGGCGGAATGATAGAATGCACTTTTGGCACTGCTTGCATCAGATGGTAGCAATGTGAAACGATGTGGGAGTGGCAATACGGCGAGCAGGTGTTCCAAAACGCGTCTTTAGTGCATCGGAACGTGGGGGAGGGACACGGCGATGAACGGGCACGGAACGCGTGATGACGAGAGTGCGAAGCGCCAGCCGTCGTTGGTTGAGGTTGGGAGGTAAAACAAAAGCACGTAATGTATCTAGCAGGTAAGGAAAAAAAAAAAACAAAAAAACGTGCGAGGTGCTTGAAGCGCAGACGAACTTACACGCGGCATATGTTTTCTTCTTGTGGACTTTTGTTTTCGGTTCCGATTATATTTCTCTCGTGCTTGCCCGTGCGCATCGACGCCGGACCGTCGACGCTATCGCAAATACTCGTGGGTTTTCAAAGAGAGAAAGAAAGAGATATGTAGGAGAGGGAAGAAGGGGAGCCCATGGTAGTGACCCTCGGGTCGGATTTGTTTTCCGAGAGGCCACGCTTTCTCTGGCAGGGCCAGAGCTCCTCGACGGTGTTTACACAGCGCGGAAGATAACCGCCGTGGCCTTTTTTTAGGGGCGCGAGGGGGCGGTGGGGGAGGACTTTGGCTCGCGTGTTTTCTTCTCGCGCGTACGAGGGGACGCTTTGATGGTTGCCTCGATACGCGCGCGCGCACGCATCGGCGGCTCAAGTGAGCGCATCGCGGCGTCTTCCGCTTTGCCATCTTCGGCGTGGCCAGCACCCTCTGTTTCCCCCCGCTTGTTTTCGCCGGTGTTCGGCCCAACGCGTCGACCAGAATGAAATCCCCCACCGGACGCTTTCGCGAAACAATCTTTCCTCATTTATTTATTTATTTATTTATTTAACGATTTTCCGCTTATTTCAGGCGCACGTGTGTATCGTCTGCCTGCCGGCCTGACTAACTCCGGCCGGAGTTTTGTATGTTTTTTTTTTGTAAATTAATCGACTTACTTTATTTCTCTCTCTATTTCTTTGAGGAGTTCTGGGGATAGTTTTATCAGAAATTAGACGGCTGTCGTACATCTAGACGCGATCGAAAGAAATTGTACGTGCGCCATCGTTCCACCTTTGTCTTATACTGTCGGTGTTCCTCAACTCGCCCAACACGCTCGTTAATCTACGAATATTTTTACTCAGGGTACTAATGTAGCGAATGCAGTTTGATATTCGTGACGCTCTTTCAAAGAGAGCAAACTCCGAGATATTGCTCATTTCGTGTTTGTGTTCTCGGCGACATTGTGTCGCGCACTGTTTTTAACGCTCTGACGAACACATACTTTTAGACGCAACGCTCCAGGCGTAAACGAAAAATAATACAAAGCATCCAACTTTTAACTTTTTTTGTGAACAGTCGCACTTTGTACAATAAAGTAACGCTGCAGTCACTAGTCGTACAATAACTATTACTGTCTCTAAACATAAAGCTTGTTGTTGTTTTTAATTTTTTTATGAGGTCACAGAAAGCCGGAGTCTAGACCTTTGTCGTCTTTAGAAATAGCGTTTTAATATTTTGTTTTGTTTTGTTTTGCCCCTAAACTAAAAATAAAAAAAGGAAATTAAGAAAAAGTGTCGCCAATTTTAGGAGCATAATAGATTGTTTTCAAAACTCTATCAAGCAAAATTGGCGGTCGCCATTTCTTGGCTAGGTGGCGCAAGCTGCCGCCCGTTACAAAGGGTATAGCCATTAGCATCCATCCATCCATCCATTCATCCTTGAACTCGAAGCGCGTGAGTGGACCCGAGTTCCTTAGATTCCATACCAGCTGAGCCAAGTACACACCGAACGCTGGTGCACACCTCGTGTTTGTTATATGCTCGTGCCCAGACAATGGCCGACCCGAAAAATTGACGCCGCAGCTACTGGAGGGTCGCATTTTTAAAAAGGGTCTATTCTAAGACGCAGATCTACTCAACCAAGAGCTCATTGTGGGGGCATTCGAGTGAACGCAGCGCGATAACCATGCGTTCTGCTAACCCTTTGCACCCCCGAAACAAAGAAATAACCCCTCGGGTTCGCGTCTCGGGAGCAAAAGGGGTCGACGGAAGACACTGGCGGTATCTTCGCTCCCTCCCGGAGTCGGTCTCGAATGTCGCGGCGGCGGCGGCGGTGTCTTCTGACGCGCGGAGAACGCGAAACCCTTCCTCTGGTCGGGGGAGCTCCCCTGGGAACGCAATTTGGGCCTGCGGGTTACGCGAGACGATCTCGGTGGGGACTCGGTCTTCGAGCCGAAACGAGATGCTGTTGCTTCTTCCCGCGTCCATTTCGGCTATCCGATATTGGCCCGCCGACATCTGCGTGTGCCCCCTCTCTCTCTCCCCTACCGTTCCCGTCTTCTTTCCTGGCAGTTATGTCTCGTCTGTTTACGCCATCGCTGACACTCCTTCTCTCTAGGTTCGTTTCCTGCTCCTTGGTGCGGTGGTCCTTGCTTCTGCATTTGTAGGCCGCGCTATCTATATAGACCATTCCAGAAACGGGCTTCTGGCCGGTGCCATTTTCAGTGTCAGCAGTGTCCGTGCGTATGACGCGTGAGTTGCCCGCTTTCCAAAGCGGCGGCGAACACGCACGTGCTGGGCTGCAGAGTTCGCATGCCGGAGTGTGGAAATTTGTAAACGTTAGAATGGTGTATACATGGCTCGCATGAATGTCGCGTCAGCGACCATTCTGGTGGGCATTGCCGCTAGACGCGTGCTTTCTGCAGCTTAAATTTCGCACCGCCGCATTTTTTTTCTAGCCAGGAAAAAGTAGAAATGATTATTACGTAGCCTGACGCAATGACGTCACGTGCGAGGCACGCACAGAGAAGCAAATCGAGCGCATGATTTCCGAGTGTTTTTGAAACTTGCAGCGCGTGCTTGCGTCCTCGTTGCCGATCGAGTGGTCCTCGTGCCCTGCTCGCCAGTCACGACACTCACGGACTCGTCATGGCGTAATGGATGAATTAAAACAGCAAACAAATAAAAAAGCAACCAAAAACAAAACGACAGACAAAAAGGCAGGGAAGAGAATTCACGCGATGATGATCGAGGCGAAAAGGGGTTTTACACTTGTTTCACCCCTAAGCTGATAGTGCGGTGGAAGCTACCTGCTCTTTTTGCCATTCATATATGTCTGTCTTTCACCGGGGTATCGCGTTCCCGCCCGTGAACGCGCACAGACAGCTGAGTGACGAGATGAACGGGAGGCGGTCTGATTGGTCCATCGAGCCCGTATAGGCTCCACCGCACTGCGAGCGCTTAGGGCTGAACGGAGTATAGTGGCTGTCTGCCCCCCTCGGGGAGTTTTGCGAAAAGGGCTGGAAATTAGGGTCCCGGAAATGCACGGCAACTTAGCCGCGACGGTTCCCCGCGTCGTGAAGCACGGAGGCACGTGCGCCCCTCCGATCGCGATCACGATCGGGTCTCCCCTCGACGAGCCCGCCGCCCCGGAACTTCGTGAGCCGGAGGCTTCCCACAGCCGGCACCTTCTTGAGGCTGCATAAACTCACAAAGTTAAATAAAAAAAGTTTTATTTTACGTTAAATGCATTTTCACTATTTATTCTAATTATTTGTATTCTTTATGAAGGGTGATACATTTAATTTTCACCTACATAGTTTTCTTGGTTCGTGTGCTGCTCGTCTTTATAAGGTTTGCTCCAGAAAGGTTTTACTTGATTATTTCTCTGTAACTAAGCTGAATATCTTTTTTCGCTTTTTTTTTCTGCTTGTCTTTTTATGCCTAACAAAGTTCGCTGATCCTGCAACGATCCGGGCGCGGTTTAGGTATTTATAAAATCGCGTAACGAAACAATGCGGGTCGATTGGGCCCTCCTACTTGCTGTCAAAAGGCTGCACCTTGCAATCGAGGCACGTGGGTGCAAAAAGAGGTCGGAAAGCAATCTAGTTGGAGACGTGATAACACAGGACAGCGGGAAATCTGAAGTGGCGAAGAACAAGCAGAAACACGCTCGAAATGTATGTATGTATGTATGTATGTATGTATGTGATGTATGTATGTATGTATGTATGTGTATGTATGTATGTATGTAGTGTATGTATGTGTGTGTGTGTGTGTGTGTGTGTGTGTGTGTGTGTGTGTGTGTGTGTGTGTGTGTGTGTGTGTGTGTGTGTGTGTGTGTGTGTGTGTGTGTGTGTGTGTGTGTGTGTGTGTGTGTGTGTGTGTGTGTGTGTGTGTGTGTGTGTGTGTGTGTGTGTGTGTGTGTGTGTGTGTGTGTGTGTGTGTGTGTGCGTGCGTGCGTGTGTGCGTGCGTGTGTGTGTGCGTGCGTGCGTGCGTGCGTGTCGTGCGTGCGTGCGTGTGCGTGCGTGCGTGTGTGCGTGCGTGCGTGCGTGCGTGCGTGCGTGTGTGTGTGTGTGTGTGTGTGTGTGTGTGTGTGTGTGTGTGTGTGTGTGCGTGTATGTGTATGTATGTAGCATGTATGTTTCGGTGTGTCCCTCCCTCTTGTGGTTACGTCACGGCTAGGAATATTGATTGCCAGCCACAACTTCGACGGTTTATTTAGAAAGCGCGGTGGAAGGTAGGAGTCATCACACCCTTAAACTGGTACTGTCAAAGTCGACAGTTTCACGTTACTTTTACTTGCATTAATGAAGGTAGAAACTATGGCCATAAAGGCCAACCACTCCGTGACGCCTATGGTCGCTCACGCCGTCAGTAATCCCGAGTAATCCAGCACTGCCCCGATCACCATGCTTGAACAAGCTGTTTACAAAAGTCAGCGTGTGGCCGCGTCCAGACCTGTACGTTATTCATTACAAGTAATCAGATCACTCGTAATGGATCACGTTTGTGGGTAATTTTATAACAGTTTGATTACTTTTATGAGGTAGTAATCGCGAGAGTTGTCTAAGTACTTTTGGAAGTACTAAAATCACTCGTGACCGTTACTATTTTCCCCTCCCCTTCCTAATGGCACCCTTTGCACTAGTTTCCTTCCAAGGAACCCTTGGACCAAGTCTCCAATAGGAGAAGGGTCTACCGAAATCGGTCACTTAAGAAGATGAGTAGTTTATAGTACGGAAATTTTAATCCAGTAGTAGAGAGTTTTGGGAACTGTTTTTGGCACATCCGATACTGTGCGGTGGGTCCTTCGGTACGAACTGCGCATGCGCTATCCGCAGAAGACTCTCCCATGCGCGGTACGTAGCGGAGGACCCACCGTACCGTATCGGATATGCGCAAAAACGGTTCCCCCTAAAACTCTCTAGTGAGCGGCACCAAAGACGCTCGTTCATACCGGCAGAAAAATCGGTGGTCTCGAAAATCCGCAGTAATCGGAAAGGTAACGGCCTACATGCTTAAGCCTCGTTTGTACGCGGGGTTGTGTCGCTTGTATGGCGTCCCTTTCGACACTCGACCGAATCGGCGTCGAGATATTGGTGAGATGAGTGGCGGATGTGGTTCTACTTTTTTTTTCTTTCTTACATTCGGGTGCGCGCGTGCGGATGTGCGCTTGAGACCGGGTGGTCCTTTACGAATTCGTCATTGCTAATGGTTGATGTGCGCCGGATGCGGGAAACGGAGGTGAGCAGGCGACGAAGACACTCGAGGTTCGTGCACGTTTGTGACTGGGCGTCTTCGCGCGTGCGCACTTCTGGGAAGGGGCGACGTAGAGGCGTCTTTTTTTTTTTAAAGGTGCGGTTGCTTACGTTGTCGTTTGCTAAACGGCTCAGGCCCCGCTACACTAACTGCCGGGTCGTTATAAACGCACTGTGCGCATTTTCGGATCTTTTTTGTTTCGGTTATTGATCTGAAGTTAACGTATATCACTCGATTTTATCCTTCATGACCAACGCTCGGGTTGCTCGAGAGTTGCGCAGTTTTTCCTCATTTGTAGCATAGTACGTGGTCCGCTCGAGCAGGGTTGTGAGGTTAGCTCCGTTAAGTGTGCTTCCCCACCGCGCACTGGTGCAGCGCGGAAAAGCGGGATCCGCGGAGCAGGCAGCCTGTGTGTCTCGCTTCGCCGCAGCGCAGCCGCGTGCTAAGGGGAAACAAAATACTGGAGAGTTTTAGTAGATCGTTCTGATGACTCCGATAACTATACCCGATACTCCGCCGCCGCCTTTGCGCATGCATCGTATTGTTATCGGGTATCCATATCGGAGAGTATCGGAACGATCTACTAAAACTCTCTACTGTGTGCTTCACACTGGGATGTTGCACGCGCGTTCGTGTCGAGTATTTGGAGAAATTAAAGGAACTCGGTGAATCTGAGGAACATCGGTATATATATATACATTTTTTTTTTTCTTTTGGCGAAAATTTTCGGACAAAACTGCGGGATTTAATGTGGTAGTCTCATGACGCGTTCCGTCAATCATTGGTCGTAATTTTGTTTTAAAATTCGAGATTCTGGAATAGATATGTGCCCACATATTTTTGTAAAAGCCCAACGTTTCGACGCTGTAGAAAAAATAAATAAAATAAAGCAGAAACTGAAAATATACTTAAAGCGCTAAGATTAAAAAAGAAACGCAAATTGCGCCAAAACAAAAACATAAAAAATAAAATAAAACAACCGTATGGAGTCGACCGTCGGCTACATAAATACATAATGACGATATGTTCCTGCTAACACCAGACGCAAAAAAAAAAAGACACACACACACACAAAACAAAAACGAAGTTTTGCTTAGTTTCCTTCCGTTTCACCTTACGATGGACCGCAGCAGAGGCTAAGACCTATTTCAGCCAATCCGACAGGGCCTGAGCGTAACAACGACGCCAGGTCACGTGATCGCGCTCACAGCGCTGGATTGGCAGAGCTTCCTGGTGCAGCATCCGTGGTGGTCCATCGTCAGGTGAAACGGAGACATAGCGCAACTAAAGACGCGGAGAGGCGCATCGGGGAGAGGCGACATATATACAGTTCTTTCGGGGGGACTCCTTCTGGATCGGGAGCATGAAAACGACGCCCAATGTTTTCCGAAGCCTCATAACGGGCGTCCAATGTGTGTGGCGGCTTGGTTCTTAATGCACGACATCAAAAGTCCCTTTTCCGAGGCGTGGCTGCTCGCTTCCTGCAACACAGGGAGGGGAGAAGAGGAAGCTACACCGAAGACGCTATTGGAAAGGATGAGGAAAACCGACTCAAGGGTCTTCTTTTTTCTTTTTTTTCTCGCGGTATATTTATGTAATGTTGCGAAGTATTCATAGTGAGTGAGCGAGGAAGAAGTGTTCTAAGCCAAATAATGTTAGAATACCCGCAGTGTGTTGTGTCGTGTCAGATGGAGGAGAGTCACGTAGAGATATAGAAGAGAAAGAGACAGTCTCCGGTTTGTGTGTGCGTGTGTGAGCGAGAGAGAGAGAAGAAAGTGTCCAGGGGAGAAAGATATAGCTGTTGTCTGCTTAAGAGAGGTAGTGAAGAAGAGAGAGGTTATATCGATGTGTAAGTTTGAGAGAGGGAAAGGAAGAGGGTAGCCAAGGAGGGAGGAAGAGCCAGCCGATGTGTGTGTTTGATAGAGAGAAAGAGAATGAGAGAGAGAGAACTGCTGTTCTGAGGCAAATAACGTCGGAAAAAGCTGTATCGAGTGGTTGTCTTAATTTCTGTCGTGCACTCTTTTTGTTCGTTTGCCCTCTTTCTGAACGATTTAATTTGACGCGTACTATAGGCTTTGTTTCTCGTATCCTTTTAGCGTCGTCATTCTGGGCTTTTTTTGTTTGTTTTGTTTATGTGTCTGCGTGCGTTACTCTCTTGTTGCCTCAGTGGCAAGCCGAGTGTCGAGCCGGTGATGACGCCTTGTAACGAGGCTGAGAAACCGCGCCAGATGTTCGCCTCCTGCCTCCCATGTTTTCTCATGTTTATACTTCACGTTTCTTTGTGCCTTCGCTTCCTTCTTAGCCTCGGATGACTCGCGCTTCCTTTTAATTTACCGCGCTTTGTTTGTTTCTGTAGCTTTTTTTTTCGGCACTCCGTGATCGGAAGAAGCCCGTGAAGCGAAACGACAATGGCGCCTCACTGTGTTGTTCGAGCGCGACAACGCATCAACGGAGGGCCTTGTTGAAGCGTGAGTGTTGAAGTGCGTTGCCCAAATGTGTTACAGGCATCGGACGGCTCTGCGCGTAGGCAATACAACGCGGCGATGCTGTGTCTCCGAGACCATCGCACGCGTCCGTGCACGTTAGGAATGTCGCGCGGCGGCGTTGGGAATTGTGCATGCCGTAGACGAAGTTGGCGGTCACGCTCGGGTCGGTGGACGAACCCGGTTTGGGTCATGCGCCAGCAGTTTGCTCTGGACTCTGTCCCACGTACCTTCATGTGGACCACGGCGAAGGCTAGAAGCGGGACTCATAGCTGTCGTAATCTTTAAAATATCTGGTGCGTCTACTTTTCCGCAGAGCACTCGGGAAAGCTAATCGCTGCAATCTACATTAGCTCGGCAATTTATCTAGAGTACACACTTCAGATTCCTTACAATGTGGGACATGAAGAAAAGTATTAGTGCGCATCTTACAAGGAATGACCGTTCAGCCTGGACTGGATTTAGCGAAAGCGAGAAAATCCTTTCAGGTCCAAAAACCCGACATTAGATGTTCTGTAGCACACCGACCGAAGTGTAACTTCGTCGCCGCGAAGTTACATTCCTTGCATTATATGCAGTTGGTACCTGTCGCAAATAAACGAATCAAATCAAACAGGCCGCCGTGTCTTTGAACAGTCTGATCTCACCGTTTATAAGCTGTCTGTACCACGAGCGAAGCGGATGCGCGTGCCTCTTTTTCGCAGCCAGCGCAACCGCTTTAGGGTGCAAATAGGTTTACAGGTTTACACTTGCGGATTCGCGGGCGGATCCACGTGGGCGGTAAGTGGATTTTGTTGCCGGGTGGCGCAATCGACTCGTCGCTGGCAGCAAATCTGGATCACTTCCGGGACCCACATTCTTATTTTCCGTTAGCGACGGGTAGATTTCGATACCTGGCTCCCGAAATCCGCTTTCCGCCGGTGCGGATCCGCCCGCGAATCCGCAAGTGTAAACGCGCCGTTAACGGGACGTCGAAGACATGGGTTGGCGCAAGAGCCTCTCTACAATTTCTTTTTGTTTGAGCTGGAGACATTAATCTGCCTCCTCGCGTCGTTAATTTTTAACGGCTTCATTGGAATCAACAAGCAGTAATGAGAGTGTCGCAGTGTCCCGCCTCTGCCAATTTCACCGCTGTTGTCCTCGCTCGAATGGACGTGGCCAACGCGGCAATTACGGCGGGGATGGCCTCCCCGAGCGCGCCTGTTCCTTCCAGGGGGACAAACAGGAAATGCGGCGGTCGTCGCGGGCTTGGCGAGCCAAGTCATTGCCAAGAGCGGCGACGCTTTAGCAGCTGCTTAGCGGGGCACGCCCGCCGCATAAAGGACATTCGCCACGAGGAAAGTATGTATACATCCGATGCCGCGGCCATTTTTTCAAGTTGTAAACGGGATGGCTCTACATACGGGTGGCGACATCTGTCGTGGAAATCGGCGGCGGATGCTAGCTGGAACTTGTTTTGTCGGTGCTTCTTCTGGTCCGGGAGTATGTACATACAAGGTAATCGAAATTTCGGAGAGGTGACGTGTCAATCTCGTGATTAGCAGGAGGCCTTAGTTATGAAGTACGTCGAATTTAACGCTGTTTTGTGCGTTCCTTTTTCTTTTACTTCTGTTTTAGTTTACGTCTAAGCCCAGTCGGCACCACGATCGAATGAAGCCGATCATGGAGCGCCGAAAAAGTGCATCGTCACGCGCTCGTAAACTATAAGTGATTTGTAGACTTATGGCTAGGTGGCGCAAGCTACCGCCCGTTACAAAGGGTATAGACATTAACATCCATCCATCCATGCAATCAGGCACAGCGAAAAGCGCAGGATCACGCCGCATTTATTCTCCGTGATTGGCTTAGCCGATGACAGAAAACGCACAAAGACGACGAGCGTCGTGACAATGCACTTTTGGCGCTGCCTGACTGGTCCATCGTACTGCTTCGGTCGCGTTCGGAATCGGAGACATAGAGAGTATAATTAACAAAATACCCTGTGGCAAATAGCGCGGGCATGTTGTGTTAAGGATGTCGCGAACCTTCCGATATTCGAAATTTCGACCAGGTTCGACTTTTCGAACTCCTAAGTCGCAGGTTCGACAAAATTACGACTCAAGATCAACTATTGTGCGCATGCGCGGAAATCGAAACGAGCTCACGCCACCTGACGGAGGAAGGGCTCAATATTTCCCGGGTCCAGGTCGGCTGATTGTATTGTTTCACATCGACAAATTGACTAAGTAAATTATTACAGGTTTGTTTGTATGTTTATTTTTATGTTTTATAAACTATATAAAACAAATTACTGTAACAATTATTTTTCTCGCATATTTTTTAGAAATTTTACGTGCGAGTCGAGAGACACTCCACAAAAAGCCGAACTTCGTCGAATTTTGCCGAAAGGTCGAAATGTTCTGCCGAAACCAGCCGAACCTCCGGAGCTCGACCAAAAGTTCGCGACATCCTATAGTTGCTATTTACGCGGGGTCGTACGGCCGCTCTCGGTACGTAAAACTCGCGTCTGTTCGCAACGGGGGCAGTGAGGCCGCTTCGCATTTGAGTCTGGATTAGTCGCTCCGATGCCATCGCCCCCGCACACACGCACCTGGGGACAATGGCTGGTCGCCGCCTGCAGAGAGAGGGAGAGTGCTGCATCGCGAAAGGGAACAAAGAGATGGATGATGGGGGAAGACGGGGACGAGGGGCAGGAGCTGCTCAGCCCCGTTTCGAGTAGTCCCGTCCGTTCAACTCGTAAGCTGACAGTGCGATGGAAGCTAACTTGCTCGTTGGGCCAGTCACCCGTCTGTCTTTCGCCACGGGATCACGCTCCGGCGCATGCGCAGTGAGCAGGGCATCCTCAACTTTCGTCGACATCGACGCCTCGGTGCGATGCACCAAAATGAGAATTTTGTCTGAACAGCAACAAACGTCGCAATGTTCCCCGGGTATGATTGCATAGGGGTACTTGCAAGACGTAGTCTAAAGCGCGTGAGACGTGTGTTGCAAGCGGTGCTGGTAATCTTCTTGCGCACGTGCGTATAGTATTTTATTCGGCGCTATACGGATATTTTTGCGTTGAATCCTATGGGCCAAATTCACAAAATTGTCAATTTCTGTTTTCTCGACAAAAGATCGCAGCGTTCCCGAGGACTGTAATTACCTGGGTATCATAAAACGCAAATCAGTCGCAATTTCGATATTTCATTTAAAACTCTCTTATTTCGCGGAATGTCCGAGAAAGTTGACCATGCCAGCTGCATTGAAAAGGAAGGCAGTTGTTTGATGCGCGCGAGCGCGTAACTGCGACTGCACTGCCAGTTTCGGGATGACCGGGTATGAAACCTCCGTTACGGCACAATCTGGCAAACGGCTAAAGCATTTACACAACCGTCCTGCGAGCCAGTCAGAGCGTCGGGAGTGGGTCACGTGGCAGCGTGCAGTAATCGTGTACGCTTTTCGACGTATGTATATGTCGTCACGTGGTTCGACGCCTTTCTCTAATTGGCTTACGCGCTGGGCCATAGCGTTACGCCCTTTGCCAGTTGGGCTTAAACGGGTCTTTCCTCCCGACCCTTTCACGCGACACTCTCCCTTTCGCCCAGATTACGCGCGGTGCCTCTCTCTCTGCGCGTTTAATTCGTCTCTCCGATGGCCCTGTCCTCCGTTTCACCTTATACGACGAATTCCGGCGGAACGCCACGAGCCATCCGGAACGATCTAAATTCCGCGTGAGTGTCACGTGGACTTTGGGAGAAACGTTCAGCGAGACAGCGGGGACGCCGAGTCACGTGATCAAGTTCACAACTCTGGATTGGCTGGGGACGGCTCGTACACGATCCACCGCGGTCCATCGCGAGGTAAAACGCAGTGTAGGAGTTTGAGGAGAGGTAGTGGAGAGGAGGAGGCGAGAACTTTAAAACCGAACGTGGCTGCGACGGCGACGGAACGTGTGTCTATTGTGCGGTGAATGTGCGGTACTTAATTCGCGTCACCCCGCGCGCACTCGGACGGCTCGGCTTTAAGGGTTTTGAACGTTAGATGCGTGGTCCTTGGCTTCTATACGAGCACCGCTTTTAATTTCGTAATTTTTATGTTTTTGTTTTGGCGGTCCCCTCTCCTCTTTGTCTAGCCAGCTGCGTCGGGAAACGAATTAGCGGAACGAAGAGACGCTACCATTACGTTGGCGCGTGTACGGGTGAAAGCCTTCGAATGCGTGAAAAGTACTCACTCGACCGAAGACCTTTGTTTCAGAGAGTCGTTCCTTTTCTGTTCCTTTATTTTCTCCCTTCCCGTTTGTCTGCGATCTTTTGTTTTCCTTTTTTATTTTTCCCGTCGCTTTCTCAGTCGTCCCGTATACGTCCGTTTCGTCGGTCTTAGGTGTTTTCTCGGAAGGAACGCTGCGCGACAAATACACGTTCGATTTTTCGGGAAGCCGATTTCGTTTTGTCTCTGAGACGATGTTTTATTTTATTTTTTTTTCCTTCGGTCGCGGTCGGGAGAGACGTGAAGAGAGGGCCGTGAAATTGGAAACTGAATAACCCTTCTTCAACCATTTTTTTATTTGTAGTTTTGGGGAGCGGGCTGAGAGACGGAACATTGAAAAGGATGGAGTTGAGAGCTTCGGATTGATGAAGTGCCGACCGGCATCGTTTCCACCTCTCTTTTGCGAAATTCGTGCCTTTATTATTATTTTTGTTTGTTTGTTTGAGGTCTTTCGTCTCGGAGAAGGTGCGCGAATTGAAGGAAGAAACAAGAACAACTCAAGATGGGCTATTTCCTCTTCGAGTGAGCGGTGTGAAAGAGATAGTGCTGCATCATGTTCGAGTGTTAAAAGCTGCCAGAGTGGGGAGCTTCTCCGCATTCCATCACCTAGTTTATTAAGAATATATTTTTATTTATTGTTTTTACAGTTATTACCGCAAAACCCGTGTTGCGGTAAGTCTGCGCCCCTTAAAACCACATCGCACCCGGTGTCGTTGCGGTGTAGTTTAAAGAAGGCCGAGATTCGCTGGTCGCAGTTCCTGTGGGACTCTGCACGAAAATAGACGGGCATTATGAGCTGGCACTTCAATTTTATGGGGAAGAATGTTTACCTGGCAACGCTGCCACCAGGGCACTTCCTCGTCTGAGTTCAGCGTGTTGGCGAGCGTGTTTTGCGTGCTAGACTAATTCTATTCAGATGGCGTTCGTAGGCCATCGCGTAAAGCGCCAGGCGTACACGCTACCGTTGTTTCTTTTCTCGTCTATATACAGATCCGTATAATCTCTTCAAGGTGCATGTGTATGAAGAATTGCTGACCACTCGCTTCACTCTGTTCCCATTTTGGGTACGTAAACAACGGCAACACCGACACTGACAAAGGAGACGGCCAACTGCGATGCACGACCATGTAAGCGTAGTTCGCGCACGCTAAACAATATAAGGAACCTTCCCCGAAACGGTACATAAACGTGAACACACTTGCCCGGTGTTCCGCCGCGAGGCGAAAAACCTGCGTTTCGTCGTCGCGTACGTGAGTTCAATTGGAACGAACGTTTTATGCGCGAAATGACAGCAAAAATAAACGTTCAGAAAATAATAAAAAACGCCATTCTCACGCAGCGTTTTCTTTTTTTTTTTCGTGTCGTGTGTTTGCACGCTTAGTGTAGGTCCGTGTGGAATTGTTTTCGATTCGCGTGTCGCGGGTTGTATGCGTTGCCTCGTGTCTTATTTTAAATGCCGCTGCACGCCCACACACACTTCATGGTTCTCTTCGGGATGTTTTTTTTTATTTTTTTATTGTTGTATTAATACGTTTGTTTGTTTACGGACTTGTAACTTGCTCCTTCTCGTTTGTTGTTGGAAGACACGCATGCACATCTCTATATTTTCTTTTATTTTTTCGTAGTGTTCGCGTTTGAGTCTCAGAATAGAGAACGGAGCATTCCCGTTTTCCACTAAAAACGCTTTTTTTTTCTTTTGTAAGATAATTCAGGAAGCACGTTTTTGTTGGCTTATCTTTTCTGTTTTTAATTTTTTTTTCGTTTTCTTTCGGTTATGTGTCCGTTTAAAACTGCTTCTATGTTGGTTTCTGCTGTTTATTGCTTAGAGAACACTTGTTACTTGCTGCTTCAGTCGTTGGCGGTTTCTTAAGAGAGAGGGAGAGGGAACATTTGCGCACGAACGTGCGTTCTACTTTTCGATATTAAACGAATGTAAAACCGCGGCCTGGAATGGCGAGTAGCTGCTTTTGGTTATCGTAGATCGTGTGTGGAAGTGGTTGAAATAGGAAGGTCGCCATATCTTTTTTTTTTCTTCTCCGTCGTTGCGTTCAGCCGTGTACGCTTTATGCTGTCGCGCTGTTTAGCGAATAGATATTCGGAGACACGCGCTGTTTTCATCTCACCATTTCGAGTTGAAGAAACAAATATACATAGAGACAGCATATAAAGTTTGCTTATGGCTACCGTATTCGCAGCTCCACTGTTCGAATCTACCCACATCTACAGCAGCCCCGCTTTCTTCCTTTCCTTTTTTTACACTATTTATTTTTGTTTTGTCGGTTCGTGGATCCCAGTATAAACATTTCATACTGGTTCAATATTTTGCGTTTTTTTATGCCTATGTACTTTAATGCATAGTGGCAAAGCCCTATTGGTTTTTGTTTTCTTGTTTTGTTTGTTTAAATTCAAGATATCGTGTTCTCGTGTGCCCCAACCAATACTCAAAGCGTGTCGGTCCCGCGAGGT
>JAZHYW010061520.1:0-18390 GCA_037355805.1 Ixodes ricinus
GCTGGGATACAACTACCAATACAAATAGGATGCAGGGATACGTTTCTTTAAGGGCTACCAACGTACTAAATTGGCGTGCAGGTAAACAAAGGGAGGAGACGTGTACTGGGCCTATCATCCTGCTCCATCGTCTCAATATCCTAGGCATCTTAAGTGATCCGTGACCAGGGATGGTCAAGCTGCAGTCTGGAGTGTGTAGCTAGGCTGCCAGAAAGTTTTGGGACGCTTCCGGCTGTACTCCTACTACCTCGCTAATTCTAGCCAGGTCCTACCGGCCGCTTGAGGTCGGTGTTTCAACAGGGGCTCTTACGAACAAGAATTTGGAAAATAAGAAAGCGCTGATTTTAGTTTCTTTTGCCTTCTGTGCAAATGTGTGCACGAATTTGTACATAAATTGGCACACTTGTGTTTATTCTTTATTACATTTGTACAATAAAGTTGTAGACGTGTGTAGGTATTTTATATAAATTGTGGACAAATGTATAAAGTTTGTACACAAATTTGTACCGAAATTTGCCTTGTGCACAAATTTGTGTTCATATGTGCGTGTGTGTGTGCTTTTATTATCTTAATCTCCACTGATTTTATCAAACTCCTGGGTGTCCCACTGGCAGGCGCACATGCGTACGGGTTTTAACCTTTCTGTACAGCCTTGTTCGCAACAAAGGATCACAATATCGTTTTGCAAATACATAGAATAATATTATTAATCAATTTATCAATCCGTTTTTATCATCTTCAACTTGGAGATAGCTGCATTTGTGAATAAAAATATTAATATTAATATTATTATTATTATTATATTATGAATTCGATGACCTACTAGGTCACATTAATGTCGACGAGGAATGTGTAGAGCTAGGTATTAAAAAATGAAAGCCACGCTATCTGCGGGACACGATGGTATACCATCTGCAATTCTCAAAACTTTTCATGATATACTCATACCTACACTATGTCCAATATTTAACAACTCATTAATGTCAGGAGTATTCTCCGAAATGTGGAAGATTGCCGTGGTCGTTCCGGTTCTGAAGTCGGGCAAGAAAGTTTAGGTTCTCAACTATAGACCGATTTTCCTTCTCTCCTCATTTTCCAAACTCTTTGAAGCAGTCATTCATCAATTCTTGTCTTTCAAATTTCGAAACTTAACCCTTCCTATTCAGCATGGCTTTATGACCGGCAAATCGACGTCCACAAATCTTCTAAGTTTTATGTCTACCGCATCTCAGGTAGTCTGCAACAGAGGTCAGCTAGACGTGGTCTACTTTGACTTCAGCAAGGCATTTGACGTTGTTAATCATACAGATCCTTTTATCAAAGCTTTCCGCCTATGAGGTTTGTGGCACAGTACATGACTGGTTTCAAAGCTAATTGTCAAACAGGAAAGCGTACGTTCCAGTCAACAATATGAACTTTTCATTGTACGGGGCAAGTTCCGGCGTTCCGTAGGAATACGTCCTAGGACCGCTCTTGTTCACAATTTTTGTAAAGGACGTCTTTGATGCTATTTCTAATACTTCGTTCTTGCAATACGCTGATGACATTAAGATTTATAAAGAAATGGTTACTTTAGATGATTACGCTGGGCTTCGAGAAGATGCATGTTCTTTCTTGAGGTGGAGCTCAGGCAATAATCTTCTCTTAAACCGCGCTAAAACCAAGGCTATGCCATTTACTCGGAAGGCGCAGAATACATTTTTGGCATATGGTATTCATGGTGAACCCCTGTCCCGAGTATGTGCAATGAAAGATCTGGGAGTTGTGTTTCATCCTGGCCTGCGATTCTCTAGTCACGTAACTAGGCCCGTTGGCTCGTCCCTGCGCACGCTGGGTGTTGCCTCTCGCTTAACGAGGGACTTCAAGCACCCGTCTGCGTTTCTCACGTTGTACCGCTCGTTGTTCATGCCCCAGTTAGAATATGCCTCAGTTTCGTGGAACGGAATCTCTAAATCCAACTCATTGGAAATCGAACGAGTTCAGAAAAAGTTTATATCCATCTTTGAACATCGCTACCTAATTAAAGATGTTCATTGTTCAACTCATGACGCAAGGTTAGAGCGTGTTGAGTTGCTGAGCCTGCACCGGCGCTGACAGAAGGCGGACCTGTTTCTTTTTTTTTTTTTAAACGTTGCATGGGTCAATTAGTTCACGAAGCCTCTTGTCTCAGGTGTGTCTTAGGGTTCCACGTGTGCCTACTCGGAATCAATCATCCTTTTATATTTCCAAAAAATTTAGTCTTTTAAGCCCAATTATTAGACTGACTGAGGGCCGGTTGCACGAACGCCGCTTAGCGCAAAGTGGAGCTTAGCCGGGAACCTAAGCTAAGTTTCGGTTTCGTTCGGTTGCACCAAAATCGCTTATCGCTAAACCTAGCACTAAACTACGCTTATCGTAAGCGCTCAACACTGGGCGCTTTGCTTTTGGTTGTTTATTAATCCTGGATTTAAAACATGGCGGCTGGTTTGTGGTGGTTGACGGGGTGGACGAAATTGGTTGTACAAAGTGTTTTAGGCTACAACAGCGTGAGGGTCTCGACAGAATGACCTTCGATTGTGACAAGGATGCAAAATATTGTCGCGTGAAGTGTTTATCGAGCCCTGGTTTCAAGTTGGCTCTCAACTCTCAGTGCGTGTTAGCCCTAACCGAGATACGTACGGAGCTGTGGGTCTCACGTCTGTCTTTCCGTTGGTTATTCTGTCAACGAGCTTATTCGTATGTACTTACTGATTTTCGCATAACTGTAACGTATTGTTATTTACCACCTTGTTTATTTCTACTTGCAACGCATAACCTTCAATTCGATCAGCGCGTTGAATAGTGGCAGTACATGATCTCGGCGATCAGCTGATTGTCGACACTTCTTCCGTTTGCATCAGATTGCGGCGCGTTTAAATTATAAAACAGCGAAAAGTCAATTTTTTCGTTTTCTGAGTTTCGAAACAATCATCAGTGAATTTTCCTTGTATCGCGAGTAGAATCTTGGCTTCAGAAAATTGTATCGTTCCATAACAGTAACTTTTCTGGTGATCGCGCTTTTTAGGAATATTTTGCCTTATATCTTTCATTCGTGGCGACGACAACTTCTATTCGTGGCGACGACAACTCGACGATTTCAATTCGACAATTTCTGGGCATTTTCGCAGCTGCCGTGGCGAGTTTCTCACTGTTTTGAACTTCATCGGTCTCGGGCACGACTTGATTTTAGTAGTCATCTTACCTGCCTATTTATTCTCGATAATGTTGTGTCTTCAGCGATGTAGCGAGTAGAGCGCCCTTCTCACGTTCGGTGAGATTTGGAGCCCCCGATGGCTCCTTTATCTTAAAATGTAAGCACGAAAACTACTTCCACTGTCAAAATATTCTGTTATCAACCGATATTAAACACACAATCACAGATGTAAAGAGCATTCGTGTTTATTTAAAGCGTTGACTCCTGTTTTTGAAAGTTAAGCGAAAAAATGATTGAATTTGGAGACCTTTAATTCGTTAATCACCGAGGAAATACAGCGAAAAGCAGACGCCGACGACGGCTACTGCAGCAGGTTTTTTGTTTACATCACGAGATTCCTCTCCGCCAATCGTATTCGTCCCTCTGAGCGTTCCCTAGTTCGCTCTGTTTGTCCCTACATTCCCTAGGCAAATCCAGCGTTTAGCTAGGGGCGCGTCTGTAAAACCGGGTTAACGTTGGTATAACCGGAATTTAAACCCCTGCTTATCCGAGCTCGGTTTAGGGCGCTAAGCCGACTTAGGAAAGAGCCGCTTTGGGTTAAGGTAAGCGACGTTGGTGCAATCGGCCCTGAGTGTTATAACCAGTACTCTGAGAAACTCGATATTTTTAGCTCGTGCTACAAGGCATTTGTTATTTCTATTGAAGATTTGTCCGGCGGGTGAATAATGATTGTGGTTCACCTTATGATTGATTTCGGAGAGCACAGACATTGTTGGGTCTGTGCTTCTGCTTCTGCTTCGTTATATTATTCGCTTTGAGTGCCTCTCAAACTTGTTTTTACATTACTGCAATTTCTCTTCATTGTACACAAGACCTATAAACTGTATTTTGTTATCATTCAGCTCAGTGTATGTCGTGTATGGTTCTATTCAGTTACTAAATAGTGCATTGCTCTTCTGTATTTGTGTGTTTTATGTATTCATTTCCATCCAGTGTGCCAGTACCAAGACCGCAATGTTGTTCCTGAGCACTATAATGAACATTGATTGATTGATTGATTGATTGATTGATTGATTGATTGATTGATTGAATATTATTATTATTCGTAGCGCGGGGGAAACACCGCGCAACGAATTGCGCGGTGTCTCCCCGCGTGCAAGAAGCATTTTAAAAGACACCTTTGGTATTAACTCACCTACTGCTGCAAATCGTTTTAACGATTTCTTTGCTTCTTTTTCCGGGACAGCCAAAAAAGCTTAATGTGTTCATCTATTCCTAACTCGAACTCTGCTTCCGCTTTTCTTCCTTACATGACAGCTAGCGACGTAGAATCTGTAATACTGAGCCTCAAATTTAACAAATCCCCTGGAATAGATAAAATACGCCTGAGTGATCTGCGAAGAAATTTCGATTACATTAAGGATACACTCCTTCTATTTTTCAACAATATAATCGAGACTGGTATCATACCTCGTGCACTAAAAATTACTGTTGTCAAACCCCTATTTAAGGGAGGTCAGAGAAGTAAGGCAGAAAACAATCGCCGAATATCTATTTTGCCAAGTCTGGAACAAATATTAGGGAAATATATTTATATGATGATGGCATCCTTTATTTTTAATATCAAAGCATGCCTCCGAGTCAGCATGGCTTCATAGCTGGCCGAGGAACACAACCTCTCTTGGACAAGTTTTCAGATGACTTAGATTATGGTTTTGAGAATAACTTGTTCACTTGCAATTGCTCCCTTGACGTGTCAAAAGCGTTTGATACTGTTAATCACTCTATACTACTTAGCAAACTTTCAGTCATAGGATTCTGTGGACCTTTCTTGTCGCTTTTAAAAATTTTCTGCTTGGGCGCACACAGTTGGTTCCAGTGGACAATGTGCAAAGTTCCACAGTTAATTTAAAAGCTGGCGTTCCGCAGGGGTCCGTTCTTTCTCCACTATTGTTTAACATCTATGTCAACGACTAACATAACGTGGTTTCAAACTCCATTATTTACCAATATTCAGATGACACCTTTTTATTAACAGGTCATACTTCCTACCCAGAAGCGCTTCAGATGCTCCAGCAATCCTCCAACGACGTCATGGACTGGTTTTCTCGTAACTTGATTTCTACAAATGTGTCGAAAACAAAACTCGTCTGCTTTCGCAATCCCTTGAAAGTAGTTTCCCTAAATATTCCCTTTTTTTGCTACACACATCCAACTGTACTTCGTGCCACTGTGCTGAAGTGCCATTTTCCCACTCTGTTAAATACCTTGGTATTCACTTCGACTCCGACCTTTCGTGGAATTCTCATCTGACGAAAATATGTTCGAAGTTGAAAAGCGTTTCTTGTCTGCTTTTTAACATCAAAACTTTCATGCCCCTTTGCTTACACAAACGCGTTGCTTATTCGTTAGCCTATAGTCACCTGCGTTATGGTATAACTGTTTTCGGTTCATGCTCGAATATATGACAAACGAAAATGGACAATATCTTAAATGGAATTTCGAAAAACCTATGGTATAACCTCGATTGTTCTCATTTAGACCTTTTGAGACACTGTCAATGCCGAACTTTAGATTTCTTTTTTTAGAAACAGTTGTGATCAATCACTACTGGTCTGACGACTTTAAATCTCCTCGTCCCGTCTCACGGCAACTACGGAACGCTTCCAAATATCTCGTCCCGAAATGCTACACACGGGATGGCAAAATTATGGGTTAATTCTACGTTCCACACATTTTTGATCAATTACCAGCAGATCTCTGGAACCTTACGTCAAAGCAAAAACTAAAAAAGCGCCTCCGTCATATGCATATACTAAAAGAAAACGTACAACTCTTTTTTTCCACATTTCTGAGGTGTATGTTTGTGCGACTCCGCTAGACTCATCACCGAGAAGTTCTGTCCCTCATATTTTTGTGTCGATCTGTGAATGTGCTGTGAACAGACGTGCCGTGTGAGTGTGCCCTTCTTTGTTCACTCTGCTAGACTCCTCATCTCGAAGTTGTGTGCCTCAAATTTTTTTTCGATTTTGTTTTAATGTTCTGTGACCAGACGGACAAACCAATTTTAACTCTTTTCTCTCCTGTCTCGTATCCTTAACATCAACGTTTTTGTTTCTTATAATAATTTATATTGGTCGGTACTACTGAAGTGAACATTTACTGTAGTCTTCTAATGTCTTAACGTTTTTTTCCTTGACCGATTTTGTTATTAATTTTACCTAAAAGGGTTCAGTCACACAAGCCCATGTCGGCTTTGACGAACCTGACTGCTTTGTCATGAGTATAGTCCTCGAAAATAAATGTATATTATTTTTTTTTCTTATTAAAATAAATAAATCTTATTAAAATAAATGTTCACAAAACAAAACTTATCTGTTTTAGTAGTCCGTCGAAACGCAAACGCCTTGATATTCCTTTTATATTGCACTCGTCGAAATGCACTCACTGCTCCTGTACGCCTCTTGAATATGTAAACACAACAAAGTACTTAGGCATTTTCTTTGATAGCGATTTATCGTGGAATTCACACCTCAGCTACATAGCCAAAAAGTTAAGGAGTATATCTTGTATGTTATATACTACAAAAACGTTTTACCGCTGTCTGTCCGAAAGATGATAGTCAATGCCTTAGCCTACGGCCTGTTACGTTACGGAATTACTAAATATGCGAATTGTTCCATGCTCTGGTATCACAAAATAGATAGCATCTTGAAAAGTATTTTAAAAAGCGTAGCGTACACCTGTTTTGATCTGCCAAGTGAAGAGTTGTTTTCTTCGTTGTGTCTCCCGCGTTTTTCAGCACTTTATAAAAGATGTGTAATTGACAAACACTATTGGCACAGCCCTTTCAAAATGCCCCGTGTTCTGCAGCGCAACTTAAGGGAAAGTGAACGATTGTTCATTCCTCGTGTATACACAAAATATGGAAAACGTATGCGCTCTTTCTATGTCCCCGAACTTTTCAATACATTGTCAGAGTCATTCTTTGAACTCAGGTCAAAGCGTCAGTTGAAAAAACAACTAAAACAATTTGCTAAATATCCTGCTTCTGAACATGTCCTTTTTGTGCATCTCGTGGTTTTTTTGTTGTTTTTTTTTTGCTTTCACATTTCCCAGTTTTTGAATAGAAGATTTTTTTGTGGTCAAAGAGTGTATTCCGTGGCCATCCGTTCTTAATCACCTTTAGGGTATTTATTGTGGTGTATGATTACATGTCAGTAATTTTTTTTTAAAAGTTATGTATGCATAGTTCTTGGAATTGTTTTTATAAGTGTTTTGTTTGTTTGTTTTTTTCATCACGTGTCAGAATTTGATTTTCTTCACGCCGCTGCTGGGTCTAGTCCTACAAGCCTCTTTTGGCTTTCGACGGACCCGCATTCTTGTATGTTGTTATGAAATACGTGAAATAAAATTATTAATATTATTATTATTATTATTATTATTATTATTATTATTATTATTATTATTATTATTATATATTATTATTATTATTATTATTATTATTATTATTATTATTATTATTATTATTATTATTATTATTACTATTATTATTATCATCGCTAAGAAGCACCACTTCGTCAACGCCATAATCAAAATAGAGACCGTACCAGGTTTACTCTATGGATGTGGTGTAGTACATATCCTACCGTGGCCAGAGATGCTCCATAATGCAAGGCGCACAGTGTTGCAACCATGCATTTTCGGAAGTGGTCTATTCTCAGAGTAAGCCATTATTTGGGCGCGTACTCTTATTATGTTTTGAACACGAGGTCTGCGTTTGTGTTCGGCGTGAATTAGGCTCAGCTCGCGCCGAAAACCAGTAGTGTCGACGTTCAGTGAGGAATCGGGTTCAATCACACGATTCTTGCTCAAGAAATGGTAACGCATATTGTTTCTTGAGGGGGTTTGAAAAGGGTCCATTGCGTCGAAATTGTTCTTGCTGTGAAAGCCCTTATCGTCAGCTGACTTCTTGTAGTAGACTAATATCTCTTAAAATAGCTCCGGGGATCGTTATCACCGACTAATTGTAAGTTTCAAAAGCTTCACATGTTAGGAATCTCTTTAATTGTGTTAAAAAACTAAAAGGAGAAACGCAAAATAAAATACGCAATTTCCAGACACTGAAAAACAATATTCCGATAATCGTCATTACTTTTCAGAGATTGCACAAGCCCGTGACAGGCGACGAGTGAGACTCGCACAATGCCCTTTCAATCGGCGTATCAACCTGCGCATTGTCTCCGATGAAAGATGCGTGAAATCTTAACAAGCGCCCTATACTCGAACCCTCACTCGGTACAAAGACCTTTCAATAACTGCAAGAACGTGGTGAAACAATTCCGCGAAAAAGAGCTAATAATAATTGCATGAACCTAGTAAACCTATTGTGCTTTATCAAATCTCTCGATTCGATAGCGCACTAAAGGTGGCGAGGCAAAGTTCCCATAGTATTGAGCCCAGCAAGATACCGCTCTAGCTTCGCTTGACACCAGACTGAACCCAAGATGAGCCTCCCGAAGGTAGCCCTCGTCTGCTTCATCACCCTTTCACTCTCATCGGCTTTTCCCGGGATCTGCAGGAGACACCACCCGGACGTAGACCCCGCTACAGGGAGTGGGCACACTTCGCCCTATCCTCCCAAGTCGTGGGCAGGACCAACTACGACACGCTCATCACACTCTTCAGCATAGAGCCGCGAGTAACTGCTGCGTTTGCTTTTTCTTTATTTCAAAATACTATCATTCCCTTAGGCGACGATGATAACGCTTACACTCTGTCCATAAACAAGCCAGGGTTTGCCCAAAACAGGTACTGCACGTGCGAAAAAACTAGTCTCGTAAGAAACGTCCGTGCACGCTACGTGCAGCGCCACCGCTGCGCCGTGACTTCAGTGCCGAGTGTTGGTCTATAGCATATGCAAATAAAAAACACAGGCAACTCACACTGGAACGAGAGAAATACGATACAATTTTATAACAATATTTTGAATTGGGTCGGTAAAACTGCTGCGAAAAATATACAAGAAAGCAAGCAGAACGATTTTCAGCAAAAGGCTACAGTGACACAAGCGAAGGAAAAAACCTTACAACAATCAAACTTAAAGATAACAAAAATTACGTTGCGTTTTGGCGTCTAGTCAGCTAACGAGAAACAAATAATTCATTAATGTTCTAATAATGCGTTACCATTAGTCCCAAAACGACGCAAAAGTTGACCGCATCCGTCTGTGGACAAAAAAAGTGGAAAGGGGAGGCACGCCGCGTAGAGAGGAGGAGAGTAGTGAAGGACAAAGGCGAGAGGGAGGTGACGTCACAGGGCGGAAGTCAATGCGCGCGTGGATGCTGGGGCGAGTATGAATTTGCAGGTGTGCGAAGCGAGTATGCCTTGGTTTGGGCTACAAAGCGGAGTATGATCAGAGTACTAGCGTTGGTTCAAGTTGGCGGCCAAAAAATTAAGGGAAGATCCGTTGGTGGATTCTTAGGGAATGCGTTAGCATGATCCTTGAAACACGCCCTACACTCCCCCATTGGCAAACGCTAACCCTGACCCCCGAACGAAGCCAAAAAGAGGCAGCAACAAATAGAGGAAGCAAAGAGAAAGCCAAAACAGAAAAGTCAAGTTTACCTAACTTAACCAAACCTAACGCATGCCCTAAGGATCCACCAATGGATCTTCCCGTTTTATGGTAAGAGGCAAGAAATTAACAAACCAATTGCAGCGAAAGGCACGACACATTATCATCTTGAAGGTAGTTCCAGTCGCTGATAGTTGCAGCAAATAATGAATATTTCAAAGCAAATGATGACCTACGTCCCTTCAGAATACAGTGAACATCACAGGTGCTTACGCCTGGCGAGTGTGTAAAAACTGAAGACGCCATGTATTTCGTACCAACTAAGGGCCCGTCTCCCGTCGCAATCTAATGCGGTAGGTAACTTCAGCATTTTTAACTGGGCAAAGATGTAAATTTAGAATCATAGGTGTTCTCCACGAATATTGGTTAGTTTAATACTGACAGGGCTGCAGATACTGTTATATCGCCCGAGACGGACATGACAGCATCCGAAATTATTCAGAAAATACCGAATAAGTTTGCACCGCTGTCAACATCCACCAAGATGAAAAAGTGTGTGTAAAATCTAGTAAACACTGAAAACATTAGGTCCAGAAAAAAGAACTCCCGCTGAAATTCTGGTGTATACACTGCCACAAGCCGTTATCTTTGAGATATGCTTTGACAACCTGTGCATCTATTAAACATTACACAGCAAAAACTCTGTAGTAAAGTGTATTGTAACAGTCCATTTATATTTGTAAAATCACTGTAGTAGTCCAGTCACGAAGAAGTCTGAGAGTGATGAAGACATTAGAGAGTTTTAGAATAGGGGCCCTACGTTTGGGTACCCCGAAGAAATTAGGGGACCCAAACGCAACGAGGTTGGCGTCGAAAGCTTATAGAATAGGGGTTCGCAACGCAGAAAAAACGCGCTTACGTTTCCAGCTTGCAGCGCCAATGTGGCTAACGAGCGTAACAATCAAAAAACAGAAATATTAAAAAAACGTAACACATATGTGCTTTGCAAGTAATTTTTGTTTACAAATAATAATTATGGTAAATTCCAATCAATCCGGCGAAAACAAGAGACAATCTAAAATCAGTATAAATTTTGTTTGCTGCATTCAACCGAAACAGTCCAATTCGTAGCGATCTGATTTGGCGATTGTTCTCAGATTTTTGGGCGTTCGTGTGCGCTGTGACCGTCTGTGGCCGAAAATTTAGGCCTTCAACTATGCCGAAACTGAGACAAACGTGAGCGAGCATACTCTGCGAGCAGCTGCTCTATTTAGATCTCAGCTCGAGTGATTTTGAAGTCTTGAAATATTTCTTTTCAAGCTACAGGTATCGTGGCACGAACGAAATTTACTCGAAGCCACGGATCAGCCATACGTTGCCATGTCAAGGGTTACCGCGTCTCTTTTGGCTGTAGGAACGACCAGAATCAGGGGCGATCTTTTAAATGGGGTGAGCGAAACACTCATTCTTTGTGACGTGAGCGAGATAAAGCAAAGCCAAAGCCGGTTGCACCATTCATTGGCAATGAAACTGGCCAATACCACAGCGACCATGACGAATTTGCTCCAAAGCGAGCAGAAAGAGCTCCGCCATGTTTGCCAACGCAACCCGGCCCCAAGCAAATACGGGGCGCCACGTTGGAGGCGAGAGCCAACCCAGAACCCTAAACGGGGTTTGGGTTCTGCTCATGCGAAGAATTTAGCCTCTATTTCTTTAGGGCCCCCAAGCTTTGAGGGCCTTTATTCTAAAACTCAATATTTTATTTCTACAACCATCGGCGTGTTTGAGGATACCTCTTTCGACAACTAACGCCAGTCAAAAACGTATCGAAAAAGTAGCCACGCTCTTATTTTATGCGGGCAATTATAAAACACGTGAATAACGAAAGGTAGTCTTCAGCGTTCGTTTAGGAAAGTTTTGTCATGGGTGTGCATTTTGATATTATCTGGCAACTTTGAGTCTCGTGCGAAGGTTCTTCTTCTATGTTTGTCAGACTGTCTCCATCTTGGGTAATGCCGAGCTGGCCGATCGAACCTATGTTTTCTATATGTGTATTGGCTGATGTCTCAGTGCAATAAACCCTTCAAAACGTAACATAATGGCGACGAAGACGTGGCTCCTGCCCTGGACATGACGGGTGCGACACCGAAGCACCAGGAGGACCGCCTTCAACGAGGATGACGGAGGAAGTGGCAGCAAGGCGTCCGGACTGATCGGGCAAGTCGAAGCATTTGACAAGTTCGTGTCACGATTGGGGAACATAGGACGAAAGGCTGACTGCGTTCGTTGTGGGGAAAAACATTCGCCCCGAGAAAGAAATTCACGCGTTTTTTAAGTCTTATAGACCCGTTGCTCTGGGGCAGGGGGCGCGAGCGCGTTCGCAAGACGCGACCATGTTGCATGATTGCTCCACCGTTCCAGCGTGGCTCTTGTCAACGTCTCGATTTTCTCACGTTCTACCGTTCGAATACAAGCATCTCTCAGCATCTGCAGATGTGTCATAACAAAACTTCTAAAAAAATGAAAATAAAAATATGTATGCATCTCGCGACTGCAGCGTCCCATTAAACACTCATTTCACCCTTCATATTTAGCGTGCTTTCTTTCATGCTTCCGCGAGCACGTACGTTTCATTTTGCATGATAGCGAAGTCAAAGCTACTTGCGAAAACACGTTCCCCCGAACAATGCTCGTACTGCACGAGCGAACGTGCTTGGCAGGGACACTGAAAGCTCGGAACTCGCTCTTGTAGCCTGTGCTACGCTGGAACTTGTAATAAAACGGAATATAAAAAACTATAGTGGGGAAGCGTAATGGCGCCAACACGCGCCAAATATTCTATTTTGACGCCTTGGGCGCTGCTCAAAACTTGAGAACTACAGGGCCTATATGACCAAAAACGTACGCACTGCTGAAAAGCCTAGTGTCTCCGCGACGAAGACTCTGGCCGAACTGAAGCAAGCGTTGAAGGAACATTCATCGCCGAAACCTTCGGTCATCGCGGAACGGGCGAAATTTCAGAAGAGGGTGCAACGAGAGGGGATACCATTGCCGAATTTGAAGCGGAACTGAAGCGTCTGGCCCAATTCTGCAAGTTCGGAGCGCACCTCGAGGAGAAACTGATAGACCGTTATGTGTGTGACCTGGTACGTGTGGACATTCAAAAATATCCAATATCCTTTTGCAGAAGATGAATCGCTGCCTTTCAAAAGAGCGGTAGAAATGGCGTTGTCGTTAGACCAAGCGATACGGAATGCAAGCGAGTGTAGCTCAGCCGCGCAAGTCAAATCAGAAGTAAAAGTATTGGAAACCGACAAGTCGGCAAAGGGCGGAACGCAAATCTATCGCTGTGGCTTGAACAAACAAAAGCTAACGACTGCCCTCACAAAGAAGCGAAGTGTTTCCAGTGTCAGAGAACTGGACATATTGCAAAGACTCTGCAAGTTAAGGAGGAACCAAGACCGTGACCATAGAGTTAACAAGCCTGCTCGTCGAGGGTTCCGCAGACTTCGTGCCTCGGAAGCCCACTGCGAAGATGCGGAAATCTGCAGCATCAAAGCTGACAGTTCGCTGCCGCTGATTTTGTGCAAGGGGGCCATCGAAGATCATATATTTATGAAACTTGACAATGGCGCTGCTGTGTCTGTTATTTCAGACAGACAGCGGAAATAACTTTTTCCTGCAGTGAAGCTTGAGACTACGCCGTTAACCTGGCGGGCTTACACAATAATGACGATTCACCCTGTGTTTGTCATCACCATCAAGGTGAAACACAACAACAAACAGCTGATGTTACCACTGTATGTCCTCAGTGAGCCATTTCCGCCTATGACCGGGCGCGACTGGTCGCAGCTCAAGCTACAGGTGTTACATAGAATAACACAGGAAGATTCTATCACTCAAGAGCGGTTACAGACACTCCTACGCAAGTTCGACACACTTTTCTCTGGAAAGTTGGGCAAGATATCTGGTGAGGAGGTGACGCTTACGTTAAAGAAAGATGCCTCTCCGCGGTTTCTGAAGGTAAGGCCAGTTCCGTACGCTCGCAAGCCAGAGGTAAAAGCAGAGCTCATGACCAGGCAAAAGATGGGTATAAATTCAGCAGTGGTGACAAGTGACTTCCCAACACCACTTGCTCCACGTCGTGAAACGGGATCGTTCCGTGCCACTCTGCGGTGACTACAAGGTCACTATATACCCTCTTCTGGAACCGGTAGATTACCCGTTGCCAACGATTGATGAACTGTTGGCGGAACTTACAGGAGGACAGAAGTTCTCTAATCGGACCTGAGCCGTGCATACCAGCAGCTGTGCATGGAAGCGGAGTAAAAGCGACTGTTCTTGATAAACATGCACCGAGGATATGTAGGTAGTGCACCGCCTGCCTTTTGGAATCATACCAGCGACGTCGATTTTCCAGACGGTGATGAAGAGCATGCTGCAGGGTCTCCAGGAGTCGTGTGCTGTTTTGATAATATCATGATCACGGAAAGGGACGACACAGAGCACCTGACTAAGCTGGAAGGTGTGCTTCAGCGAATGCAGGATCGTGGAGTGCAGGTCCGAAAAGACAAGTGTGCCTTTTGTCAGCCCCAGTTGGAGTATTTGGGTCACGTCATCAAGGAAGACGGAGTACAGGCATCGGAAAGAAAGTTGAAGGCTCTCCTTGGTGCTCCCAACTAAACTGATAAACAACAACAGCTGCGCTCATTTTTGTGGTTGATTAACAATTACCGAAAATTAATACCTCAACTTTCAACGGTTGCGCAACCCATGACAAGCATGTAAGGAGCAGAGGTACCATGAAAGTGGGACAAACAGTGCGACGAGGCAACTAGGTGGGTGAAGGAACTTGTCTTCAGTGGAAGTGCTCGCCCATTACGAGGCTCATCGACCTATACAACTGGCGTGCGTTGCCTCATCGTATGGAATCGCTGCTGTTCTCTTGCATATGTGCCCAGATGTTACCACACGGCCAATAGCGTACGCCTCTCGTACGTTGAACTCAGCTAAGAGAAACTACAGCCAACTTGAGAAGGAGGCTCTCGCTTCAATTTTCGGAATCAAAACTTTCATTTTTATATGTATGGACGCACATTCCGTCGGGTTATTTACAACAAACCCTTAAAGGCGGTCTTCGGACCTAAGAAAGGAATCCCAAGTGTAGCCGCTAGCCGGCTACAACGCTGGTTTCTCATACTGTCCGGGTACCAGTATGAGCTCATGTACAAGAGGTCAAAGGACAATACTGAGCCTGATTGCTTTTCGAGGTTGCCATTCCCGCCAGTGGATATCTTCATCTTCAACTAGAAAGGTTTTTCCTTTTCCTGCAAAGGGGAGAACGCTACTCAATATTTACACAAGTAGTTCATTGATAAAAACGTGCCTAATTACATTGTCTGTATTTTATTTGTTGCATCATTCACAAGTGCACATACCAATTGGTAGCTCTGTTAATGCAGCTTGATGTACTAAGGTAGCTATTTGGGCGAGTCGGTAAACGTTATACATGATGAGAACAGCACACTACAGGACGAAGCTTGGTGTCTTGTGCTATACGTCGCAATTTACAATTTGTTCTCCACTAATGTGAGAAGCTCCTGTGTTTCATTATCATTGCTCTTAACTACATGTAGGGGATATTTTTGACTGATTTGTCATGAAGCAATTTCTCAGGCTCTTTTTTTACTGATATATCACCTTGAGGTCTGTTCAATATGTTGTATCCTAATTGCACAGGCTACTGGAAAAGCGATGTAGTCACAGTTGTCATTGAACTATATGCAGCAGCTCATGGATGATATAACTACAGTTTAGCACACAAATAATGTAGTGAAATATGAGGATATCAACAAAGTACCATGTTTTTATTGTGTCGTTCCACCACTTAAGCATACTGCATCTCACAGAAGGCAGTGTATGTAACCTGTCCAGTCACACAGTGACAGTATAACACATATAAAACCAGATGTGATAGTGACCGTTTATAGCAGGCTGGGCAATATTACGATACGAATATGCTGCCAAAGTATCTTGGAGATACTTTCGAATGTCCGTATCTCTGTAGTTATAGACATTTGAAAAGTGTATTCGTATCTCAGTAGTGAAATCTATTTAAGATGTATCGCTTGTATCGCAATACTTTGACGGACTTAGGTATCTCGTTACATTTGTTGTCCTTTTTAAGATAATTTTACAAGATTAAAAGCATGTGTTTGGTGCTAGTTGCTTCGTAATTTATGATATGAACTTATTCGATACTATAATCCATCTCAATCAACCTACATAAAAAAAGGAAAAAGCTGGTTTAAAACAGGTTACAGATAAGAACGAAATAAGCTCCTCGTACAAAGCCCTCCCCTCTTTTCAATTTAACAGAGAGAACGCTGTAAAGGAGTTGAGTGAAGAAGTATGGTAATGGTTCCATTTCACTATGGGTGACTCGGAAGTTTATAATACGGCAGTTTGAGATGCGCCCTCATGGCAAGACAGGGTTCATTTTGGGCAGACGCCTTTCGTGAAACATGGCACGCAGTCTTGACCGTTCTGTAACTTTGTGTTTCAATGGCGGCGACATGTTCTCTTTAGCGGCATAAACGATAAATGAACAGTTTGAGGTAAGTGGAGCAGCATAAAATGGCACAATAAGGAGCAAAGCATGGATACCAATCACATGGGCGTGCCGGCCCGGGGGGGGGGGGCGCAAGGGGGATGCTTGCCCCCCCCCTGAAAAAGCCGCCACTGGGCGGGGCAAAGACTGGCCAAAACCCCGGGGGGGGGGGCCAGTTTGCACACACCACCCCCCCACGCACACACACACACACACAAACAAACAAGTTCGTACGCCACTGACCATACATATTCCCCACAAACTACACCCTCCACATCAACCACCGTTGGGAACAAGTGCATTTCTATAAGTATCTGTATTCCCGAATTCATTTTCGCCAATTTCACAGAAGTTTCTCGGGGATACACCATTGCGTAAAATACTATCTATCTCAGTATTTGTATTCCCGAATACTTTATGGAGTGTCTCTGCCCAGCCCTGGTTTATAGTACGTTGATTTATTCTATCATTCTCATTATCTTCCAGGTACTTCGGGCAAATCAACCCATCTGAAGGGCGATATAAAGGTGCAACCAGTGGCATTGCACCGAAGTTGCTAACTCTTCAAGTTCTTTGACATCTGTGAGTGTACCGTCCTTCAATTATACTCCGTGTCACTAGTTGTGTGTAGTGCAGGTGAAGGCAACGCCATGCGGAGAGAGAAAAGGCGAGCACTAGGAAGGCACATGGGAGAGGAGGGCTAGGGGAGAGGGGAAAGCACTAGGAATGGTAGATAGGAGAGGAGGTTACTCTGCTCACCCGCCTTTCTAGTGCTTGCCCTTTCCCCTCGTCGGACATCGCCTTAGCGCTTTGTTCGCGCACTTCTTTTACTCGTCCTTTGTCAGATTTTTGCGCGGTTTTCACGTTTGAACATTGCCTTAGCCTGTACTGCGCGCAAGTAGTGACTCAGACTATAGTCACCATTGCGCAGATTATAATGCTCTGGCAAATAATAGATAACTCTGGGTAAAATTAATCGGCTCAGTCCTTGGAAGCGCAGCTCGCGACTTGCTTGAACACGGCCCACAGGAAACCAGCTGCAAGCCCCCGTTTTCATAACGTGCATTACGAATGGCATGCATTATAATGATATCATGTCGCTAATTCAATTACGCTCGAAACGTAGCTTTGCTCTTATAACATATTCACATAGTTAATACTGTTCCGTTTTTATTTGTCAGGTGTTTAGTTTCTATTCTTCCTTCCCGTCTTTTTGTAGTATTTAGTACCTGCACGACAATTCCGCTGGTAGGCTGCAACCACGAGCTCTTTGCTCGTGGTTGCAGCCTACCAGCACCCCAGGCAGCACAGCAACGTTGGACTGACATTGGGCCAACAGTGGCAAACACCGGCTCCAGAGGTTGGCCCAACATTGGCATTCTGGCCAAGTGCAACTTCTTCCAATGTTGGCCCATCCATACTGGGGAGGCGGGTGGAGCTTTCGGTTTGGAACCCTGCGTCGCCCCCCCCCCTCCTTGGAAACGTTTCCTGGCAGCGTCGTTAAATGGGCATAAGAGAATAGGCACTATGCTGTTTGTCTTATAAACATGCACACAAATCGAAGGAAGCATGCATTTTGTATTTCGTGTGGAATTTACTGAGCATAACTATCAATTTTGGTATGACGCGCGTTAGTTATAGTCGGTGACAGGTGGTAAAAGCTCCTCCCATCTCTTTCCACTTTTGCAGAGCGAAGGATCGGGAGGAGGCGATCTCCTTCCCAGCGTTTAATTTTAACCTGTCACCGACTACGGCGTTTTTCTTCGTGGACGTTCAAAATTGCTACAGCTCGCAGTGCATACAGCGTTCTAATTCAGTTGCTAACTTGCTGTGCGTGTGAAAACAGAAGAATCGTTCCCCCCGGAGCCATAGCTACAGACTGTTTTTGCGTGCGCGATCAGCACCTTAAAAAAACTAAGCCAATTAATTATAACGTTGGTAAGCCACTGGCTACGACAGGCCAATGTTGCCCAGCCTAAGTCAATCGATTACCAATGCTGGCAACTCATTGGCTAACATGGACCAATGTTG